>APFE031159706.1:107654-137406 GCA_000404065.3 Pinus taeda
TATTTATAAATTCACTAATTATAATGAATTTATTATTAGATATTTTTATATATTGCACTATATATTAACCTCTAGAAATTGTTTGCCTTATTTAATGTGACATTTGACCGCTATGACAACTATAATATCTGATACAATATGTTTCTATTAACCAAAAACCTCTATGAATGTCAAATCATTGACATAAGACATAAGGTTAATTTATTGTGATCATTCATACTCGAGAAATACAAACCCTTCCATAATCCAACCTCTAACCACTATTACCATTAAGAAAAAATGACATTGATAGCTTGATTATTCTCAAGGGACTAACTCTAAAATTAATTAAACCATAGTGCATTATGATCTATAACACAATGAATTTTAAAAACTATGACCCATAGTACACTTCAAGATCAAGACATTGTAACTCTTGAAATGTTACAACACACATCAATTTTAATATCAAACACATTAACTATAACAATAAAACTATAGCTTGTATGTACTTAAAGTGGCCTAACATAGTCATGATAAGGATGAATGAAGTGTAATTCCAAATTCATCCCATAAGAAAGGAATTTAAAAAATCTTGAGAATTTTGGAGATAATATTTTGATTATTGATATTGACCCATAAAGCTCTTTTGGTGAGTCAAGATCATTAGAATCAAATATGGTAATGATCTTGACTAGTACTTATATTTCACCCATTACATGATACAATGATGGTGTACATTTTTTTGAACATTTAAGGTCTTAATGTTAGTGTGGAAGTTCATTTTAGCTATTATTTCTTCACAATCTAATTTTATAAATAATTATAAGTTTTTTCTATTTTATCCTTCCATGCATTAAAATTAACCAAGTATAGATAACTTTTTCTAAATTTACTTTTATTTATTTCAAAATTATAAAATTTCAAAATTTGTAATTGTGTTTCTTTATGATTTTCTCATATTTTCATTGTTATATGAAATATGAATAATAAATATTTTCTATTTGGTTTCTATTTATTCATCTTTATATTATTGGGTTAAATATATATATTGATAAAATAAGTTTTTGATATCTCACTTTTTCTTTTTTCTTTTTTCTTATTTTTTCCTCGTGAGCATTAAATTAAATGTTGAGTTTTGAGTTAAATCTAAGATGAACGCTTGTTGTTCCGCTACTTTCAATGATATGTCAACTATTAGGGATATCTATTCTAATCACGTTATATAAAACATGTATGCAATCTAATTTATTTATTTATTTAGCAATGAAATTCAAAGGAAGCAAAACACAACAAAATGGGATGATAGTATAAATATTACTTCTCCATTAAGCTTGTTAAATTAAACAATAGTGTTATGTTTTTTGTTATTTTTTCACAATTCTATAGCATAATGTGAAGAACTATTTTTTTAGATATGCATGATATCTATTATGCCATTCAAAACAAGATGTTAACATCAAAATAAGAATTTACATTGGGATTTTCCAATTAATAAATATATTAAACAAAACTCATTAAAATAAACCTCCATTCAAAAGGACAAGTTACCATGTTAATCTTGCATGAATAGAGAGTGTCTAGCATTAAACTCATTATGCTAGAAGAAATTGGTCAAATGACCATGAAGACAAAAATCTACAATTAGGAAAAACATATTGGTGACATGTTGAATATGAATCGGTATGGATGTAAGAATTCAAATAACTCCATTCCATTTCCTTCTTTAGTAACTTGGCTATTCATGAAGCAAAATTCACATGTTATGCCCCAAGAAATATTTAGAAATCTTCCAACAGATAGAGGGTACCTCAACAAATACAAAAAATGTTTCTTCCCTCGTTGCACATTGTTGTCCCTCAAAATATCTAAAGTTTTGTAAGTCAACTCTTTAGATGTAGACTCGGAAGAGGTTCTCTATCAGCCTACAACTAACCAGATATTTATAGAATCAGTTAATAATCTAACATAATATTCCTAGTTTCACCATAAGCTCGAGAAGAACAAGGGGATATACTTTTACTCCTTCCGTATGTTGATCAAGACAAAGAAAGTGAAACATAATTTTACGAGGCCATCTATATTTGACCTCTCGGTTCCTGTGACATAATATCCTAAGAATATGAAAAGAAAATATTCACGGAGTTAAAAAAAAACAGGGATGTAATCATCTACAATCAATGAGCATGAAAGCCTCACACATATTCAACTATAAGACCCACAAAAACAATAGAATCTACACTCAGCTGCATGAAAAGTTTTTGAGAATACCATAGAAAAGCATCGAAAAAAGGAAGCCTAGAAAATTACAACAACTTTTAGCATAATATATTGACCCTGACATCTTGCAGTTGCTTGGACATGGAAAAGATGTTTTAATTGAAAAAATAACATAGAAAATGATGGTATTTCAGCAAATACAAGAACATAAACAATCGACTCCACACAAAGTTGACATAGAAAATGGAAGTTCATCATAGGCATAGGACCAAGGATAGTCGACTAAACCCAATAGGAAAAAGAACAAGTTTTGAACATCGAATTGACTTTTGATTCACCCTGTGTTATTATGATAACAATTATAAAAGAAAATGATGGTCAAGATAAAACACGATACAGGCATATCGATACTCAGGAAGCTTCATCGAAGCATTCTAGGTTGGATGACATATTAATGGAACTACCAATGAAAATCAATTTAGCAATATAGGTTACTTCAACATCACCATTAATTGATTAGCAAGTTCATTGTGTACAATCAACTACACCTAGCACTTCATCTCTGACATAGAGAAATAATAGCTAAACGCACCTTGTAAGAAACCCAACCGTGTCATGCTTCAAACAAATAGATATTAAGTCCATAGAAAAATTTGGTAGAGAAGCCAAGAAAAGATTAAAAAATAATGTAGTTGGATGGTAACAAGATTCAACAGAGAAAACAACAATAAATGGATATTTGGTTTGAACATCAGATCTAAGAAATAGGACAATTTAATATAAACATTTGAATAAGAAATAATGATCCACCTTTTCTTGTCCAACAATTAGTACATAAGTCTGTTAACCATAATGAGCAATTGAATTCTCAATTAAATGGATTGGAAGACAAAGTAATAGTTCAAGAAATTAATAATTATCCATTATAATTTAAAATTCTCACCAATAATTTTCCAAAACAAGGAAAGACTTAGAAAAGGCATTAGATCATGCAACTACACTTAGCATAGTTCTTAAAATAAGCCAACATATTTAATTTCCACATGCAATTGGATAAAAAATAATTAATTGCTAATTTGAGAATTATACTCTCGAAAAGTAACTCTACCTCGTGCAAAGTCTACTCATAAGAATTATATTATACAATAAAAAAAAATCACCCCATCTACAGCAGGAGGAGAGATAGTGGTTTGGAGAAGGGAAGAAAAAAAAATAGAATCCTGCAATGTTGTTGAATATTTGTACGGAATTATTAATAAAGTGTTGCGATCGGAACAACAACTACTTTTTTATCAGCAACTATAAGAGTACATATCACTAGTTGACAAGGCACAATATTTGGTAAAAGAATTCCATGCGAAGGCAAGGCAAGGCTAGCTATACGAGAATGGTGTATATACACACCAACTATTTACCAACTATTTATCAAATAACATTCTGTGTGATTTCAACATTAACATATGTGAAAAAAAATCATCTTCATCATCTTTGTGACTACCTAAATTTAGTTTTTGTGAGAAAAGATTCTCCGGATGTGGCTTGTCTTCTAAACAACAATTTGACACTCAGGAAATTAGTGTTGAAGGTTCTAACTGGTCAACCGAGGAAAGGAAAGGAAAATAATTTGAATTTTAAATCCCATAAGTCTAGTTCAAGATGTTCTAGTTGACCAGGAAACTACATCTATTGATCAACCAACAAGTGTCACGAATCTAATTTCCATTTTTTTTCCTTATACACACATGCACATCCTAATTCACCACATTCCTTGCTAAGTTGATAGTTATGGATGTTATGGTAATTGTCTAACATTATTAATGTGCCTTTATAAATGTTATCATACTTGGTTGTTTAGGGTACTAGTTAGTGACCTTAAAGTTGGTTGAGAAAATGATATATGTGGTGGTTTTCATAGTGATACCCATTCCCTAAATTACCATGGTGACTATAGCGCTGACATAGTAACCTTCTAGTTCAATAGATAACGTATTTATATACAAACCCCACTCTTTATCAACGCATATGAACTACTTACCTTACACTTATATTGTCTTTTATTTAGTTATGTGTCGGTTCCCATAATTTAGATCATTCCATGGTCCCTACGCTCTTATGACCAACAATAACCCTCATTATGGTGTTGATAAAAGAGGCATGTAATGATGGGATGGCAACCCTATGCACGACCACCACATTATCCACTCCAATTTGCTTTGTCTTCGCGTCAGTAAAATCACTCGCAAGCCTACTATGGATTGTGTCTCTATGGAAATTAATGGTTGATATTGCACCTTGACAAACCTAATCTGAATTCCCTTCCTGGGAGGGTTTCAATCCATCATTCTTGCGTCTAGAAATTCCACAGTTCTTGGGAGGGTTTTTACTTCTATAACAAAGGTTGTTGCCTATGGTAATTGTCTGATAGCTGAAATCTCATTGGAATCTTGGCATGATTCCCACCATCCAACTTACAGGTACATTTTTCCCCTTACAAAATTTCCCCTAATCTATTTTTCTTTTGTATGTTATTTTATGGTTATTCATTGTTTACCAGCCAAGGGGATTTTCTCATGAGGTTTCTATGGTTGTTTTTCTATCATCTCGGGTAAAAACAAAAGCCTCTCGCCTATGTTTTCGTGTTTTAAAGAAAAAACCCTATCCTTTCATGCACGAATCCTTCTCTGTAGAGTGCTTGGGATTTTTCCTTATCTCGGTAAGTGCTATTTTAATATTCATCCTTTAAGACTTTGATTCCAGTGTTCCTCATATTCCATACACATTTTAATTAATTTTTTCCTTCTTCAAGGGTATGCTCATGAGGATTAACAGATAGAAAGAGGAGCATACACTCCAGGCCTTTCTTACTGTACACTTAGCCGCGAACTCTAGGTTTCAAGGTTACTAGCTCACCTCTCCTACTTGGTAATTTGTTCAACCTTTGGTTTTTACTCTTACTTCTTGGTTATAGATTATGGTGAATAACCCATTAATATTGGGTTTTGTGTGTTTACTTAGACTCCTCAACGCTTCTTAGGTTTAAGCATGAAGAACACTTATCTACCATGCATGTATTTGTTCTGCCCTGAATTGTTTGCATAGGTAAACCCTAATGCGATTCTCTGCTAGGGTTTCCCTTCTTTATATTGAACATAAGTAATTTCCTTATTGACTATTGTAAATTAGTGGATTTTATTTGTAAATTGCCAGGTGGGAATTCCATCTCCTTGGCACTTGTGTGTCATCCATGCTAAGGGTTTCTTTGATGTCTATTCATTGCATTCTTCCCTACCAAGTTGGCTTAATCCCTGGATAATAATATTGTCATCCTGTCATGAGGATAACTATAGGATTGACACTCAATTTATGGACTACAACTGTATTTAGTTAATTTATGTTTTTGACACTTTGGTAACTCTCGATTTTTGGCTAGAATGGCCACACCATGCAATTCATTTTTGTTTAAAAAGAACTATGTCAAGATATTAACCTATGTTACATCCGTGTCATGTTAATTAAATTATGGTTCCCTATATAAAACATTGATTTGACTTAGGTGTCATTAGTGTATATTTGGTTTTCTTTTACAAAACATGGTTTTATTCAAAGGGGTTGTATAGTGGGAAACAACTATAGCATTAAGATACAGGTTATCATGCATGATTTTCCTAGCTAAGCTCACCATATATTAACTATTAATTCTAAAGGGTATTTTTTTCATTCTCGTAGTTAAATGAATTAACACCCTACCTATTTGTTGTTGTTAGTTAATCCTATTGGTTCCATATTCTGTGTGTTATATTTATTTTTGATCCCCAGAAGAACGAAATACCTACGGTTAGTGCATATATATATATATGTGTGTGTGTGTGTGTGTGTGTGTATTTTGCTTAATGTTTTCACTTTGAGTTCAAAGGGTGAATACCCTTCTATGTTTTCTTGTACCTCAACTTTTCCACTAGTGATATTTCCTTTACAATTAACTAACGGATTGGGGAATGATTTTTTACTTCACCATGTCCTCAATTAATAGAATTATGGTTTCTCTATAATTCATTTTCTTATGAGCAATTTGTAAAAGAATCAATGTTATTTCAGTGTGCAATCAGTGCATAGATATATTATATACAACTGGTGGTGATTTCTTGTAAATTTAACATGACTTACTGTGATGAATTACCTTTGTTAGTAATATTATTTCTTACTGTTCACTTCAGCTACATGCAATCTTCTCTAACATAGAATTGATATCAACTAGGGTAACTTGCCCCTTAGTAGGAATTTGGTTTGTTGACCCGCACTTTACTACATGCGACAATCTGTAGCAATAACAGTTGAATTTTTTGGACTATAATACTTGCTGACCTACTATGCATTTATTTTCATTGGCACTCTCTTATATTTTGGGTACATCGATTTTTTTTATCCCTTCTACCACACAGATATTGGATTTAGACGATATATAATTTAACATTCTATGAAAATGTTTTCACATGCAGTCTTGTACCGTCATAGATGTGTTTCATTTTATTTATAAAGCTACTTTTTCATAGACCTTCTATTACATTTTGGCTGCTCCATGCAATCTACTGAATATTATAGCTTTTCCTTTATTGATAGCCTTACCCTTATTGTCTGGAGTGCATGTTTAATTTTATGATTCACATTTAATAATTCAGAGGTAACCCTGACTACCTCTTGTAATAGATTACTTCTCTTCAATTATTTAAAATAAAATTATGTTTTCCAATAAGAAGAATTTCCCCAAAAGTCTCTTACTTCTGTATAACACTTGGTCCATCTATCTGGATACAATAGATATAGGATTATTCTACCATAATTCTTCTAATTTCTTTTGACTAGAGTAATTTGACTTTACTCATCCATATTAAGAATATTTTTTTCCCTATGTATTCCCTAGGAATAATCAAATACACTCTAATAGAGGTTAAACCATGCCATAATAATATTCCAATGCATTTAACTAGCAGGTTGTAGGAAACAATTCAACACTTTGCATAAGAACTATTGTACAAAAGCATTATCCTTAACATTATTCATTCCACATACTTCACTGTCTATAATACGTTATAATTGTAACATAACTCTAAATTAATTAATACTCGCAAAAATTCAAACAATAGAAGAAAATATTCCTACCACATACAAAAATCAATGATATTATAGTGAACAGCCACAAGAAAATATTTCCAAACCAGTAACACTGGAATAGTCCTGACTTAGGGAATTTACTTGCCAACTGACCTCGAACTGCACCTCTAGTTCCCCCTGAGTTGAGTATGCTTATGGAGGGAATCAACAACCTTTGTTGGTTTCTCCTCTTAGGTATTTCATACCTTCTTCCATATTAGATGTTTCTATTAGCGACGTCCCTCTTTTGTCATTTTCCACAACCACTAACCTAAGCTTTGTTACTTAAAAGCTTGCTTTTCTCTCTTGTGAAGATTTAAGATTTTCCAATGTTGGCATATTTCTCCAGCCAAGGGATTTAATGGATTTTTCTCCGTCCATCAAATCTTAACTGGATATTATCTAGAATTTTCCATGGAAGAATTATTTTAGCAAGCATCTCAATTCTAAATGAGCTATTCCCTAACTATAGCTATTTTTATCATTATCAATAAAATTTATTTATTCACATAATGTCTCAACGTACTTTATGGATTTCCACCATTAACATGACATACTTAATTAAAAATAGTAACCATCAACATTAACACATGGAGGGGTATTACATCCTTCCCCCCATTTATTCTACATAGTCCACAATGTTTCCTCTCTCTGTTATTTCCCTATGGAAAAATGTTGGGTACATTTCCTACATTTCATCTTCTTACTCCCAAGTGGCCTCATCGGGAGTAAAGTGATCCCGTTTCACTTTAACTTGAATGACAGCTCGATTCTGGAGCCAAATCTCTTTCATGTCTAAGATACAGAGATGTTAGGCCAAAAAGTAATTTTTGGGCTCCACTTGTAGCAATTTCTAGTCAATAGTGAGATTCATCATGTACATATTTCTAAAGACACATGAAAAACATTATGAGCATTAATGTGACTGGGTAGTGCTATTTGGTATGTTACAAGTCCTACTCTGTCCAAAATTTCAATTGCCCATAAAATCGTGGTACCAAATTTGGATAAGTTCCCATACTTAATGTACTTTTTATGGGTTTAACTCTCATATATACATTATCTCTAATTTTGAACTCTTTTTGTGTTCTCTTTCTATTTGGATATCTCTTTTGTCGGTCTGTACGTTGCGTCAGGTGCAACAGGGGGGTCATAGGAGGTGCAGTTGCCCCCCTTGTCGGGGGTTATGCAAGTGGGCAGTAGCCCCCCCTGAGGGGGTCAGGGGCGGTGCCCTAAGAATTTTTTTTGGACCCTATACTAGGTGGGAAGACCTACCTATGCTTTTGTACACGGATTTCACACATTGTTTTGGGCATAATAATTTTATCTCCATAGTATTTTGTAGATCCAGTAAAGGAAACTATTGTTATGTTCTAATCCATGGTTAATGGAATGGGGTTTATGGATGCTTGGGCATGTATATATATGTATTGTAACATTGAAAGGAATATAATGAAAAATCAATATGGTAGTCATCGTTTTGGGATCCAAGGGAAATCTCTATGTATATTTGTTTTATGTTTTATGCTCTCGCCATTGTTCATTTTATATTTTTTAGAATTCGTATGCAGGTAATTTATGTACGGGGTTAAAACCTATAGGTATTGAGTTGTTTTAATATTTTGTTGGATTCTTTATATAATATGTTCCATTTCCTACAATGCATCTAGACCAAGAATCAACTTATCCTATGGTTTGCCCAAACTAAGTGGTGTATGATATTTTCTGCCATGAAAAGCTTCAAAGGGGCTCATTTTAACAGATGTATGATAGTTTTTGTTATAAGAGAACTCAGTTAAATGCAAAAAATATTCCCATTTTGTGGGTATATTCATTACATGCATTCTAAGCATGTGCTCCAAAATATTGTTTGTTCTTTACGGTTTTCCATCCATTTGAGGATGGTATGTGGTACTGAAGTTCAAATTGGTTACCATGCCCCAAAAAAAGGCCTTCTAGAAGTTTGAAGTGAATTTTGTGTCTCTATATGATACAATCATTTTGGGTATACCATGCAGCCGATAAATCTTGTTCATGAATATGCGAGCAATTTGTGTTGTACGAAAGGTAGACTGTACTGGTAGGGAATGGGTTGCCTTACTCAAGGTGTTGAGTACCACCATGATAGAATAATGTTGTCTCTTTTCCTTTGGTAACTTGATGATGAAGTCTAAAGAAATTATCTCCCACTTCCCACTTCCATTCTGGAATCGGTAATGGATTCAATAATCCAGCAAGGTGTTGATGCTCTACTTTTACCTGTTGACATACTAAACATCTTGATAAGTATTTAGCTGCATCCTTCTTCATTCCTGGGAAAAATATTTTTTTCCTTAAGGTTGTAACCATTATTTAATATCCTGGGTGTCCTACATAAGGTATTTTGTGATATCCCTCAAGTTTCAATTGTTTCAAAGTATTTACATTGAGTATATAGATTCTTTTTTTATAAAACGACATTTTTTCATAATTTTATGTGTAACGAGGAATATTAGTTTGATGTAATTTTTGCTGAATTTGGACATATTTTGGATCATTGTTGATAGAATTCTTAATCTTCTCAAGAAAATATGTATTAACATTAGTAACTTCCACCCCACTTATACTATAAACCTGTCTACTCAATGCATCTACTATCCTGTTTTCTTTTCCCTTTATGAGTTTTATGTCGAATTCAAATTCATTAAGAAATGGCACCCATCTAGATTGTCTTGCATTCAAATATGGTTGCCTGAATAGATATTTTAGATTGATATGGTCAAGTACAAAGGTAAATTTCTTGAGTAAATAATTACTCCACATTTTTAAGGCATGTATGACCACGACGAATTCTAGAACATATACAACATAATTTCTTTCATGAGTTTTTAACTTCCTTGACTCATATGCTATCACTGAATTATCCTGCAATAGAACTGACCCTAAGCTATCCATACTAGCATATGTGCAAACTATGAATTCTTTATTGGTATCTGCAAGTTTTAATATGGGTGTCGTTGTAAGTAGATGTTTTAGTGTGTCAAAGCACTTTTTACACTCAACAGTCCCCTCAAACCTTGTTCCTTTTTTCTATAAGGATGTAATAGGATATGTTATTCTAGAAAATCCTTCTATAAATCTGTGATAATACACTACATGTCCCATAAAGGATTGAACAACATACACATATTTTGGAATAGTTCAATCAACCATGGCTTTAAGCTTCTCTAGGTCAACTGGTAATCCTTCCTTAGAAATGACATTACCAAGATATTGTATTCTAGTTTTAAAGAACTCACACTTGCTTAATTTGGCGTATAATTGATTCTCTCTTAAAGTTTGCAACACCAACTTTAAGTGTTCTCTATGTTCTTCCTCATTCCCAGAGTATATCAAAATGTCATCAATAAAGCCTAGCACGAATTTATTCAAGTATTTACTAATTATATTGTTCATTAAGCACATAAAGGTTGTTGGGGCATTAGTAAGACTAAATCACAACAATACACACCCGTAGTGCCCATATATATTCCTAAAAGTTGTTTTGTGTATATATTCACTCTTGATCCTTAGTTTATGTTATCATCTCCTCATGTCTATTTTTGAAAAAATTGTTGCCCCCCTTACCTGATTGAATAGGTCATCAATACGGTGCAATGGATATTTATTTTTGAAATTTAACTTGTTTAAATACTGGTAATCGATGCACATCTAAAAAGTGCCATCCTTTTTCTTAAGAAATTGCACATGGTCTCCCCATGGTGACACACTAGGCCTAATGTAGCCTTTATCTAACAGCTCTTGAAACTACATTTCCAATTCCAATAACTTAGGTGGGATCGTTTGATATTGTGCTCTTCATACTAGGGTGGCACCAAATACCAAATCGATAGAAAACTCTATATCCTGGTGAGGTGGTAAACTGGAAATCTCATCTGGAAACACATCTTAGAATTCTCTAATAATTGGTAGTGTGTCTAAATTTGGTTTCTCTCTTTGCTAATTTCATGTCTATACCTGTACTAGATATAATTGACACCCTTTCTGTGCACTCTTTTTCACTTGTACAGTTGTAATCTATCTAATAGATATGGGTTCTAATATTCCTTGAATTATTTGAGTATGTCCTTATTGATTTGTGCAATTCAATATTTTGGTTAGGCAATTTATAATAGCTTCTTGACTTTCCGACTAGTATTTACCTATCAATATATCATAAGATCCTAGAGTAATTACATTTAGATTTACTGTTGTGGAGTAGCCATTTAGATTAAGAGGACATTATTTTACTTGGCTAGTTACCCTTCTCCTGGTACCAATTGGTAATTGAACTAGCCATGGGGAATTACATTTTTCAATCTTAAGTTCACATTTTCCTACCAACTCTGGTTGAATGTAACTTAATCTAGCCCCTGGATCAATTTAAATATAAAAAAGGTGGTTGGAGGTAATACCTTTGACCTCAATCATTGTTGATTGATGTTTTCCCTATCTATCCTCCAAGGGAGCACTTATTCTGGGAATATTCTTCGAAATTTCATTCATAGTAGTAACCTCCCGAATAGCTTGAATATTTTGAATATACCAAGGGTTATGTGGGCAATCTCTCAATACATGGTGTTCCCCACACCCCCAACACTTTAGTGTTTCACTTTCTTTACCCCCCTGATTTTCTTCCCATTCAAGTTCATGGGTTTTCATCCCACTTGTGACTATGCTAGATGTATTGTAGTCCCTTTGCTAAACATTTTTGTTGATGGTCCTTTCCAAAGTTCTTCAAATAACTGGGGTTCTACTATTTTTCTTCCATTACACTTTTGGTTTTGTCTTTGTTTTGCCAAAACTTGTGTATTTTTCCCTTATTTTTGAACTGTCAATAACATAGTTTGGCTTTTCTTATTGCCTCATCCATCATCATCATATTGTGAAATTCTATCCACTCCATGTACATGGTATGCAAATAGTTCACAAACCATTGCACCTTAACTTTTTCTTCTTTAATATAGGGTACGTACCACAACAAATTTGTGAATTTCTCCACAAATTCATCCATTGTGAGTTTCCCTAACCATATCTCATGAAACTCCTTGGCACGGTCATCATAATAACACTAACTTAGATATCGATCCTTAAACTTCTTCTAGAATTCCTCCGAGGTTACCGCATATAACTATCGATCCTTAGATAGTGATATGGGTAGAGATAAAATGAAATTGATTGATATAAAGAGATCAGGGGGTGGAAAAGTGATGTAGGAGCATCCTGCTTAGAGTATTATTGTTCATTTGGTTGATTTAGGGGGTGATGTTTTTATGTATTTTAGGAATATTCTATAGATTGAGTGAGAAATATAGGTGTAAGGTTTTCAGATGTCAAATATTCTCAACTATGTGAGAATGTCAGGGATAATTGATATGGGTAATCTTGTAGAGATCTTAGGGATTACGATATCCTCAAATAGGAATTAGTTGAGTGAATTATGGAAAATATCATGGATTTAGTATAATCCATAATTATGTAATTATGCTATAACTGTAAGCCTGCAAGGAGAGTGTAGAAGAGAGAGGTTACAGTGTTAGAGAGTTAGAGAGAGCTAAGTAGTGGAGTAAATAGATCAGAGCACAAGATGTTCTAAACATATATGTAAATACTGTTATGAATGAAGAAAGGAGTTTTGTGTTTAAAAGTGGTTTCTGCATGGTTTTTATTATGTGATTTGATTCTTTAATTGTAAGCTGAATATCTGTTAAATCCAGGAAATTGTGCGTGAAATTAAACCTTTAGTGGAGTCTTTGTTTAAAGATCGACGGTGTTCGCTTGTGAATGTGCATGCACCTTAACATAAGAAATAGACCTGAAACATTATAAGATCGAGTTGATTGATAAATTTGTGAAGAAACCTAGAAGAACATCAAGATCGTCCAATCGACAGATTCAACAGATCTAAGTTCATCGCATGCCAATAAACGTAGAGGGTAGTTCCAAAAACGGACGCGATCATTTATAAAACTGAGTTAATAACTCAGTTAATTGTGACCATCCACTTGAAAAGCTCAGATCAGATGGTAATCGTGTCGAAAAATGCACGGAGTTTAATCCAAATTTCAGACACGATATGTTATGAATTTTGGTTTAATCCATTGAGTTCCAGATCGATCATAACCATTCATTGTGAATGGACGAGATCCGACGGATATCGCTCTACAAGATGTGCACTGGTTAATTTAGAATTCAGACCCGAGAAAGTTATGAACTAGAATTTTATTTCCTTTTGGTTTCGTGGGTAAAAGAAAAGGTTTGCTATATATCAGGAAATTTAAATAGTTCTGTTATTTTAGCAGAATAGCTTAATTTGGCCTCCACACAAGAGATCAGGGTTTGATAGTTAATTAAATAGGGGTTTAATTAATTTAATTTCTGGGATTTGTGTTCGATGCAGTTTTGCTACAACAAAGTGGTATCAGAGTAGAAGAAGATTTTGCATGAAGTATGAGTATTTGTCAGTGTTATTCTTTATAATTTTTGTGTAGAGTAACAGTAGAGAAAGGTGAGAAGCTTTGTAGTGGCCTAGAGCAAGGAGTGTTCATATGGTTCCAGAGGAGAGAACTAGAGAGATGCCAAAATACTGAGCTCAGAGGAGGAAAGCTTAGTGAGGTATCATGTAGCAGGGAGACTTGTTACTACAAAGGTTGATTGCAGTTCACAAGTTAAAGTTGTTAGAAAGATAGGAAATCATATGACAAGGAAAATCTGAGCCACAGCGAAAGGAAAGGGAAAAGAAGAGGAGTTAGTTTTAGAATTTGATTGAGGTAGATATTTTATTTTATTGATTTGAGTTGAAGAATTAGTGAAAATGAGCATGGAGAAACTTAGGAAAGGTTCAAATAAATGTCAAATGAGTCATGGAGAGCATAGGATAAGTATTGCAGTGATGAGAGCAGAGTTGAATATAATACAGAAATGGTTTCAAGAGAAAGAGAATGAAGACAAAAGACATGGATGGAGAATAAGGAAATAGGTCAAGTGGAATCTATTGCAACAAAAATGGAATGAATTGTTGATGAAAAAACTTTAACAAATATATATTTCTTTGTTGGAGAAGGAGAGACTCATAAGAATTGAGTCACAACAAAGAGGATTTGCTAAAACTCAGAAATTCCATAGTGAGAATTTGGTGCTTGAAGCATCAAAAGAGATCGAAAGGTCTAGTATTTTTAAAACTGATAGTTTGTCTGTGAATGCAGGTATGGTACTAAATAAGGAATTTGTTGCTATAGAGACAGATAATGACCATTTTTATGATCAATAAGTCTTTTGTGAACATGAAGGAAATTGGGATGATTGTTTTTCATTCCATGAAGTTGAGCTTGTAGCTCAATTGGAGAAAGAAGCAGCAGACAAAGAGTTAGAGGCCGAAGAATTTGAAACTAGAGAAATTGTAACAAAAGAAAAAAAATGACACCATAGAAAACATCAATTGTGTTGATGTGACTAACAAAGAGGAATTACTCCTAGAGCATGGTGGAGGAAATTGCTTTACAGATATACTGAATTTGGTTGAAAAGTCAAGCAATGATGATGGTGAACTTTCAGATTTAGGTCTTACTAATCTCAGCATGACAGAGTTACCTGGAAAAGCTATAGGTGCAGACGGTGAGCTAGTTTGAGATTTGTTCAAAATTTGGAAAATAGGAAAATGGATATTCAAGTTTCCACATGCAGTTCACAAGTCTGTATTTCCAAAAGTAAAGATGGTGTGATATGGAAAATCGAGATTTACATCCAAGAGTGTTCTGAAAATACTATTCCCGGAATTTTGTGCAAAATTACATAATGGAGTTGATACTTCGAAGGAAAATCGGAAAAAACAGAGTTTTGAAACCTGGAGGTAGCAATTCATTCAGAATTGTAGCTATCACATTACTACAGAAAAGTGATAGACCTCATAGGTAGGAGTCTATGATTTTCTTTTCTACATCGGGAGTCTGATGCAGGAGCATCCTACTTAGAGTATTATTGTTTGTTTGGTTGATTTATGGAGTGATGTCTTTATGTATTTTAGGAATCTTGTAGAGATTGAGTGAGAAATCTATGTGTGAGGTCTTCAGTTGTGAAATATTCTCAGCTATGTGAGAATATCATGGATAATTGGTATGGGTGATCTCACAGAGATCTTGGGGATTACGAGATCCTCGAATAGGAATTAGTTGAGTGAATTATGGAAAATATCATGGATTTAGTATAATCCGTAATTATGTAATTATGCTATAAATGTAAGCCTGCGAGGAGAGTGTAAAAGAGAGAGGTTACAGTGTTAGAGAGTTAGAGAGAGCTAAGTAGTGGAATGAATATATCAAAGCACAAGATGTTCTAAACATATATGTAAATATTGTTATGAATGAAGAAATGAGTTTTGTGTTTAAAAGTGGTTTCTGCATGGTTTTATTATATGATTTGATTCTTTAATCGTAGGCTGAATCTCTGTTAAATCCAGGAAATTGTGTGTGAAATTAAACCTTTAGTGGAATCTTTGTTTGAAGATCGAAGGTGTTCTCTGGTCAATGTGCACACACCATAACACAAGAAACAAACCTGAAACATTATAAGATCGACTTGATTGATAAATTCATGAAGAAACCCAGAAGAAGATTAGGATCGTCCAATCCACAGATCCAAGAAATCTACGGTCATCGCGTTCCAATAAGCGCATAGGCTAATTCCAAAAATGGATGTGATCATTTATAAAACTCAGTTAATAACTCAGTTAATGTGACTGTCCTCTTGAAAAACTCAGATTGGACATTAATCGTGTCGAAAAATGCACAAAGTTTAATCTCGATTTCAGATGCGATATGTTATGAACTATGGTTTAATCCATTGAGTTCCAGATCAATTTTAATGGTTCATTGTGAATGGACGAGATATGACAGATATCACTTCGGAAGATGTGCGCTGGTTAATTTAGAATTGGACCTGAGAAAGTTATGAACTAGCATTTTATTTCCTTTTGGTTCCGTGGGTAAAAGTAAAGGTTTTCCATATATTAGGAAATTTAAATAGTTCTACTATTTTAGTAGAATGTCTTAATTTGGATTCCACGCAAGAGATCGGGGTTTGATAGTTAATTAAATAGGGGCTTAATTAATTTAATTTTCGGGCTTTGTGTTTGATCCAGTTTTGCTGCATCAAAAAGAATGAGTGAGAGAGAGGTAGGTATGGAGGGATAAATATAGATAGAGAGGAAAATGTAAAGGTAGATGGAGAAAGAGGGAGAGGGAGGGAGAGGGAGAGAGATAGAGGGAGATGGAGGGGGATAGAGGTAGGAATTGTGGGAGGGAGATTGGATGGGGAGGGGAAAGAAATGGAGGAAGTAGGGAGAAATAGAAAGGGAGATGAGGGAGATATTGGATGGGGAGAGGGAGGGCAGTGGGAAAGAGAGTGATGGATAAAGGAGTGGGAGGGGGGGCAAGAGAGAGAGAGGGGGGGTGAGAGAGGGAAAAAGGGATGGATCTAGTGGGGAGAGAGAGAAAAACAGTTATGAAGAGAGGGAGTGAGCGAAAAGGAAGGAGAGAGAGTTAGATAGAGAAAGTGAGGGAAGGAGTGATAATGCGAGGAAGAAAAGGAGTTGAGATATAGTGAGTAAGGAGGGTGAAAGAGATAGGGAGTCGTGTGAGGGAGGGAGAGAGAGGAGAAGAGTGCAAGGGATGGGGTGAGAGGGAGGGAGAGAGGAAGAGAGATAAAGGGGTAGAGAGCATGGGAAGATAGAGAAGGAGAGGGAGAGGAAAATGCAAAGAGAGAGAGGGGTAGAATGAGAGAGATATAGAAAGTGAGAGGCATAGGTGTGGGGGGAGAAATAACATAGGGAGAGAGAGAGAGAGAGAGAGAGAGAGAGGAGAAAGAGTGAGAAGGCCGAGAGAGATAAGGGAGAGAGGGAGAAGGTGTTAGAGGGGAGAGGGGAAGACAAAGAGAGGGAAGGTAGAGAGAGAGGTGTAGTAGGAGAGGGAAGGGTGTATATAGGGAGAGGGAGAAAGAAGGGGGGGGGGAGAGAGAGAAAGAGAGAGAAAGACGGTGGAGGGGTACGGAGAGAGGAAGATATGAAGATAAATAATTATTATGGGGTAAATATAGTGAAGGAGAGTAGAGAGACACAAAAATATGGTAAAGATATAGAGGAGGGAGAGAGAGAGAGATAGAGAAGGAGGGGAGAGAGAAGTGTAGGAAAAAATGTGGAGACGGTGATAAAATATTATGTGGGTGACAAAGAGGCAGAGAGGGTAGAGGTATGGGAGGAGGTGAGAGAGAGAGAGAGGTGATGCAAAGAGGGGGTGATAGGATGAGGTATATATATTTAGAGAGTGATAATGTATGAGGGAGAGAGTGATAGAGGAAAATATGGAGAGAAGAAGAGATAGATAGAGTGGGAGAAAGAGAGGGAGAGGAATAAAAGAGGAGATATTGAGTTTGAAAATGAGAGAGAGAATGAGTGAGAGAGATATATAAGGGAGGAAAGAAGGAGGGATAAATAGAGTAGCAAAGTCAAAGAGAGAGAGAGAGATAGAGAGAGAGAGAGAGAGAGAGGAAAGGAGATATGGAAATAAAGAGGGGAGATGGAGTGAGAAAGATAAATAAATGGGGTAAGGGAAAAGTGAGTGTAATAGAGAGAGAGAGAGGAGCATGTTTGTGAGACAAGTAGATCCAAAGAGAGGCATATAGGGAGTGGTATAAGAGGAAATAGAAAGGGGAGAGGGAGGCATAAGGAAGGAGGGTGAGAGAAATAAAGGGAAGGAGGTTAGGAGATGGAGGTACGAGGAGAGATAAAATTTTGTGAGGCAGAGAGAGAGAGACAAGACAATGGTAAAGTGAGAGTGAGGGAGCATGAGAGAGGTGATGAGAGAGAGGGATGGGGGAAATATACAAAAATAGAGAGAGAGAAAGAGAGAGCAAGAAATAGGTATAGGGCAGAGGGGTGGGAATATAGAGGGAATAATTTAATATATATATATATATATATATATGATATGTATGTATGTATGTATGTATGTATGTATGTATGTATGTATGTATATAAAGAGAGAGAGAGAGAGAGAGAGAGAGAGAGAGATAAGTGAGAGTGTAAATATAGACAGACAAGTGAGGAGAAATGTAGATAGGGAAATAAAGCATTACGATGGGGGGAAGAGAGGGAAAGAGGGTAGACATATGATGGGAATGGTAGGAGAGAGATATTGGTGAGGGAAAGAGGAGTGAGAGAATAAGAGAGAGAGAGAGACAATAATACATGGTAGAGGGGGCGAGGAATAGGAGATGAGAGAGAGGAAAGTGTGAGGGGGATAGAGAGAATGGAGGAAATGGGGAGGGAGAAATAAACTAGCAAAGTTAAAGAGAGAGAGAAAAGGAGATAAGGAATGAGACAATGGTAACATCATGTCTTGTGTTATAACCAAGTTATCATTCAATAGTTTAAGAACCTCTTGTTGGTGAATTATCTGTTCATCCAATTCTTGAGCCTTTATAGTCCCTTTCAAGAGTGATGTGATGGATGGAGGATGATATCCACAAAGTTCGATAAATGGGAATACTTTTTTTTATTAAGGATGGAAGGATGTATTGTACCACCATTCTACTAAGAAAAACCAATTGACCTATTATGTTTATTTATCATATGAAAATTAATATGGATATCCATATACACATTATTTCACAATATCAAGTTTCCCATCAAATTGAGCATGGTAAGATGAGATATGAGAAAATTGGGTACCCAAACAAGAAAATAATTCTGTCAAAACATATCCAGTGAAAATGGAATCTTCATCACCTACGATAATATTTGGTATTCCATGTAGCTTTCATATTATTTCTATGGATGCTTCTACCATTATACTCCCTTTAAATGTTGTATATCTCCTCATCTTGCTTCTATTCTATCTTACCTTTTCCTCTTTCCTTGAGAATGCATCTTCCAAAATATTTTGTTTTCCATTTTTTTAGATATTTTCAAAGTCATAACCCAAAAACTTTGTAACTAAAAATTATTTCTCTTTTGAAATTTATCTTTGTTCTAAGAAGTAATTCTAACTATCATGTAATATTTTTATTTTGAAGTCTATTCCGATTAGGTATGGATGAAATTTTTTAACTACATTTAGCATGGCCAACATTTTTTATAAATGGACCTTAGTAAGTCATTTAATTTAAGTTCACTACTGTCAAAGGTAAGGGGTATTCTTTATTTCGTTAAAAATACAATAATTCCATGTCCTAAGGCATCACACTCCATAATGGATGTTTTTGTGAAATCATGAGTGACTAATGTGAGAGCTCTACACATAGCCTCTTTAATTTTTTCAAAAAATTTTGCTAATTTTTTAGTACAACAAAATTCATTTTTCTTCAATAATTTTGTTAAATGTGCTACTATTTGACCATAATTCTTGATAAACTTGTTGTAATATGCTATCAACCGTAAGAATCCTCTAAGTTTCTTCAAGGTATTAGGTATTTTCCATTCCTTCATATCTTTGATTTTGTTAGAGTCCACTTTGACACATTCATGGAATACAATACAACTTCAATAATGCATTTCCTAAACCCCAAAGGCATAATTGGAAGGATTTTCAAATAATTGTTTCTTTTCAAATAACACTGAAACCCTGTCAGAAATGTTTGGACTAGGATCTTGTCACTAATTACCTTCGTTGGTAAATAAACATAGAAGACTAGATGTATACATTAAGGTGGAGGCAAATACAATTTGTATGCCATAAATCCAATCCTCTACAACAACATGTAATTTCCATAATAACTTGGTGCTAATTTATTTTCCTAGCTTTCCTACTTGAGGTACATATGTTTATATTGTTGTAGTCTAAAAAGTACTTAATACCCCATGCCAAATTCCCTTTCACTAGATTGCTCATCTACTTATTGTTTCATCCTATTTTTCACTATAACCAAGTTTTCCTTCAATAGTTTGAGAACCTCTTTTTGGTGCCTTATGTCGTACTCCACTTATTGAGCCTTTATTGTCCCTTTTAAGACTGATGTGATAGATGGAGAGGGATATCCATAAATTTTCATAAATGGGGACGTTTTTTATTAATTATAGAAGGTTGTGTTATACCACCATTATGCTATGGGATATCCTCTGACCTAATATGTCTATTTAATATATGCATTAAGGTAGAAGGTAAGAAGGCATCTTATAATATTTCTTTCCATCACTTCAAGGAATTAGATTCATTAGACTATTATTAAAACACATTGTAATATGAACGATGAGAAAATTAAGTACCAATACAAGAAAATAAATGAATCTTAAAATGTTAGTGAAAATTGGATCTTTGTCACTTACAATAATCTTTGGTATTCCACGTAGCTCTTGAATTGCTTCCATTAATGCTTCTATGTAGATACCTTCTTTAACAATGAAAAATGTTGAACAAATGAGCATATATATCATTTTATTTACAACTACCTTAACGACATTATTTCATTTATATTTATGTAAACCTATAATGAAATCCACTCAAACATCTTCCCAATGAAATTGTATGGCTAATATAATGCCCCATCTCATATTTATTCAAATTCACCAGCTTTCTAGGGAAAACATGAGATGAGTGTCACTATAACATGAACCAATGTCCAAGTTCTAGTTAAGGAAGTGGGGCCTACAAAATGAGCACTTAGTAACATCCCATAGGGACTACAGATCACTCAGGAGCTGAATAACCACCCTAGGTGATCAATCCCTCAGTTGGAACCCTTTTTCATTGACATAACACCCCAACTGCTAAAATAAGGAAAGAGTGTAATTATTAGTCCCCAACTGCATGCACAATCCTACTTCCATGTAGTTATGACCTAAATCCTCCATTTTAGTGCCAACGGTTCTGAGACTTGAGAAATTTTTTTAGGCTACCCTCTAGACCATTACCGAAAATTGTCTGTAACTTTCAAGAATGCAATCAAAGGAAACTAAAATATTGATCAATCAAAAATCAAGCAAAAGATTGACCTAGTCATGCCTAATCCATGATTGACATTTTGTCAAACATATGGAAAACATATAAGCTACAATTCATGAATGAATATATGACCATAATTTATAGTACTCATCCGAGAATCACCAAGAAGCCACTAAGCCCTTCTAGCTAGCTGAAATGGAACTTGTCAGTCCATGCATTCATTAACCATTCAATAACTTATCAAAACATGACAAGAACCATAGATTGAATAAATCATATAACCAACATAAATCCATGGAAAATCAATCATAATTTCAACATGATAACTGGTACAAGTTCTGATAAATCATAATAGGAAAATATATCTTATTAAGATATGAAAATTCCAACGAAGTCAGGGACTCCCACGTACCACTCAACCATAGATTCGGTTAAACAAAATCTCTCTATCAACTAATCACCCCCATGCCATACTCAAAGCCTGAATGTGGGATATCATGGGTTAAATAAAAAAAAAAAGGGCTCCTAGAGGCCAAACCAACTCAACCCTCAACCATAGTGATTCCACCTCCACAGTCTGGAAATCACTAACGTCAATCAGATTAGTCTCTACCTAAGATGTTTAGAGATTCAGGAACTAGTAACTCAACCCATAACCTTCTTCGGTTATAGAGAATTTGTTCCAACCATAGCTCCAAGGAATAGTAACTCAAACCACCAAGGGCTCCAAATAATTTGTCCCAACATCTAGCTCTAGGAATGAGTAACTCAACCCAAACTATTCTAGGACTTTCAGAGCATTTTTTCCAACCCACATTCATTGCTAAAATAAGCACCAATCATAAGAACAAGTGGAAAAGCACACAACACCATCATTATCTAGGAAATTGCAAGGAAAGGCTGAAACCATTTTCAGTCTAAGAAAATTTTCATTCCAATGATGACACATAACTAACAAATCACATACATATAGCTTGCATCCAAATATCAACAAGAAAATTAAACATTCAACCTATTACCTGCAAAACAATCACACTATAGTAGTTGATCCAACTATCTCCCTTATGATCTCTTATTTTCCTTTTATTTATTTATCCAATCTAAGTGAATGCTAGAATGCTTCAAACATGCTCCAAGAATGATCTAAGTGTGCTATAGTATGAGGGAATGAGAGAATGAAATGAGAGAGGCAAAACTAAACTGACAAAAGATAATAATTGATTCTCTTAAGAATTTTTATCATTGACGCCTCTATTTTCTTCATTTTCCTTCATTTTCCCTCTAATTTCCCTTGCATGAAAATATGTGTCTCTTTGCCTTCCTTTTCTCTTATTTTCCTTGTTTCTCATAATTAAATGCCAATTATTGCCTCTTTTCATTCGTCAATTCCTTTGCCAATTTCCATAGCCATCAAATAATCACAAGTGATGCCCACTATAGTTCTTGCCCAACATTCATCTTGGAATACATGTCTTCTGATCCTGGTCTTATTTTATTTACATGGAAAATCAACCAGGGGTTGTTACAAATCCCTCCCCCTTAGGGGAACATCATCCTCGGTAATGAATGACACTTATAACCAACTAAATATGTTGCTCATGGAGCCTTATGGCACAACTTGATGCAACATTTACATCCTAACAAATTGTTGAAACAATGAACACCACACTTCTTATTGGAGATTTATAACACAACTCGATGCAATATTTACAACAAACTTCTTATTGGAGCTTTATAACATATCTCATTACAACATATACAATACACATATGAATCTATAATCATAAACCAAAATATATATATTAAACACATTTTCTCAAGCAACAAATAAAGAGGGATACATACCATGCATCTCATCAACCATCTCCCATGTAGCTTCATTGGACCCAAAGTGCTTCCACTACACTCTAACCTGCTTGATTGATATGTTCCATAGCATAAGCTTTTCTCATTGCAAAATTCACTAAGGTTCTAACTAGAATTCTCCTTTTGGTCAGCCAATCAATCACATACTCAACATCCCGGACATACTTCTTAAGAAGTGAAACATGGAAAACATCATGGACTTTCACTGTTGGTGACATTTAAAATCTATATGTGATCCAAACTTAAATAAGAATGCAACAAATTACAGATATAACCATAAATACAGAGATTCAATAGAAATAATACTTGATTTCATTAATATCAAAATAGTGAAATATGCTTACAAACATAATGGAAATAAACTAGCTCAAGCATTGGTAGCTTCTCTCTAAGAAGATATGTGGCAGCAACATGCCTCTCAACTATGTTACAATGAGGATCAAGGGGCTGTTTATTATTGAAAAACAGGGGAAAACCCTAAAAATACAAAACCCTAACCCAGGAGATGGAACACCAAGAGTTTTTGGGTCCCATTGGGGTTAGTTGGGCAGTCAACTTCTCGAGGTCGTAACTTAGAAATATTATCTTCATTTGGTGCGCAAAATACTTTGTTGGAAAGGTCTCTCTGAGTACTATAATATTTTCCCCATGCGCTTTCTTATGGCCATGGGCCTATTGCGGACCTCAAAAAAATGTCATTTTGGGGGTTAAAACTGTTGAGCCTATTCCTTAGTGAACCACTTGACTTGGTGAAGGAGTTGGCCTACTTTAACAGCTTGGTATAGTTGGATCCTACATTGGCGAGTGTTCTTGATCTACATGTCCATGAGATGATCAATTACGGCATGTTCCACGTAGTTTGTGTTTAGCACTGTTGGTGTGAGTTGTTGTGCAATGTCAGATGTGTCCAACAATGGTGGAAAATATGGTCAAAGGCGATCTACATTGAACACTAGGTGTAGATCAAGGAATAATGGGATGTTAAGTTTGAAGCCATTGTCTTCTATAGCCTTGGTGATGGTGTATGGCCCATATTGGAGCAAGTGAATATTGCGGTGGGGTCTAGCGAGGTGCTCCTTCGGCAAATGTAGCCAAACTTTGTCACCCATCTTGAACTTGTGCAACACTCGATGCTGATCATGACGCTACTTATACTTAGCATTCGCTTTGTCCAATATATCATGAACCTGCTAGTGGATGTGTTGAATTCACTCAATGAATTTATTAGCCCTGTTGGCTTCATACTCAATGTGAGTCAGATCTTCTTGAGTAACTACAAATGGTATGGCCACATCAATGGGACATATTGGCTAAAATCCCAAAAGTACCTTAAAGGAGATATGGTTCGTTGAGCTATGGAGAGCTTTTTTGTAGCTGTGTTGGTCATAGGAGAGGTTTTCATCCCATGTGCATGCATGCTTCATGTTGTACATGCGTAGAACGTGTATGATCATGTTGTTGACGACCTTTGTTTGGCCATCAATTTGGGGGTGGAACATTGTGGACTTAGTAAGTTTTGTATCAAACATTGACCAAAGACTTGACCAAAATGCACTTAGGAATCTATTGTCCCAATCTAAGATAATGGACTCTAGGATCCCAAAGTGTACCCCCACTCACACAAAGATGATCTTAGCAGTATCTAAACCAAGTCTCATATAGGTGTTCCCTCTCTTATATTTTAGATGGATAATTGGATAACCATATGATCTCTTTCTGACCACCAAGGGGATGACTACCTCTTCCAACCCCCAATCATTGTGTTAACCACCATGCTAAACTCTTTTCGGCACAAGACTTCTAATTGATCACTTCTCTACAAAAGTGACCCAAAATTCTGTCACCCATACCAGACACTCTTGGAGGGTCGACAAGTGTCATATTTTCACCTACAAAATGCATTGTTATGCCACCTGGGACACCTTTGTGTTCCTTCAAGTGAGCATACCAATATGATATGGCAAGTTCACTACAGTTAGCTCACTAGACATTTTGGGGTTGAGAAAAGAGTGGCAGTACTTGAGAAGTATTTGTACTGGCCAAATATTTGACATGATGTTAGGAAATACATCAGATCCTACAGTGCCTGCACCATTTCCAAACTAACCATCAAGAATTAATACCTTTATACTCTGTTTCCTACCCCTAGTTGACCTTGGGAATCCATCTCCATGGACTACATGTCGGGCCTTCCTTATACTAAGCATGGCAATGACTGTGTTTTTGTGGTCATCGACAGATTCTAGAAGATGGCCATTATGGATGTTTGCAAGAAGAACATCACAATAGAAGCCACTCCTAAAATATTCTTTGAACAGGTTTGGATACACTTTGGGATCCCACAGTCTATCATGTCATATCAGCACAGTAAGTTCCTCAATACATTTTGTTCCAGTCTTTGGTCGATGCTCGACACCAAGCTCATTAAGTCCATATATTTCCATCCCCAAACTGATGGCCAGACAAAGGTCATCAGCATGATGATTGATGAGCCCAAGTATTGTAGCAAGGATGCTACAACTCCTGGGCTACCAGTTTTAGTGATCAACCCGAGGTGACGGTGCTATATGCAAAAGTAAAAGTGAAGGTTTTGCCTGTTGTCATTGTTCATCTGGTGAGAGGCCCCAGGGGTTCCAAGACAGAACTCTATAGAGTCAAAGGAAGCTTGATTCGTTGATGGAGGAAGAGAAAATTTATTCTAAGAGAGCTACTTTACTACAATAATGAAAAAAACAACATGTAATGCTAAATCAAACCATATCCTAATTAACCATTTAAATAGCTATGCTAGGAAAAAATTATGAATCCACACTAAACTAATGCTACTATCTAAGTTACAGAAGTAAAGATCATCAAACCATCCCAATGTGTAAGCAAGAAAACTAAACTAAATCTATTTTCACTTTTTTGGTTTTCTTTAGTAAAATCAAGCATGCAATTTAATTGTTCTTGTGGATGTGACAGGTGGATGGAAGGTGGTTGAGGATAGCTAGAATGTCTATGGAGTGTTAAGATGGCATGGGAGGGTCCTAGGAGGCTTTTTGTGACTTCCTAGAGGTTCCCCATCAATTCGGCCTCAAAATAGGTTGTTTTAGGAAAACCTACAGGATGTACTAGAAAACTACAGGATGATCCTGTAGGAATTATAGGAAACCTACAGGATGCAGACGAGAGCTAATTTTGAGGTGTTGGAGGTGTTACGAAGCTTGGAAAAGGTGTGTGATGAGTGGGATAGTGTGTTAGAAGGTTTAGGAACGCTCAGGAGTCAATATCCAAGAGAAGAGATGGCTAGATTCACTCAATTTGTCTAGGGGAATTTCAATGAAAAAGGACAAAAAAACTAGTGAGGGTGATGGTGGACCAAGAGATGGTTGAGGTGGATGAGGTTGAATATGGATGTTGGTGATGTAGCCTAGACCTCATCTTGAAGTACCTAAAATTCTTAAAACGTGTGTGTCTTCCAAGAACTATGCAACAAGATACATTCTCATAAACTAGAAAAGCATGAATCAATTGCCCATATTGTGCATGAAGAAAGTGTTGAAATAAATGAGAACATGAGTGAGATCTTATTGTAGAAAGAGAGTGCTAGAAAAATATGAAAATTAAATGAACCAAGCAGTGAATGAAGACAACAAACTCCAAAGCTCATGCAAGAACTAAAAATTTGTGTTTTGTGGTTGCTGAAGTGTCTCTTCCTCAAGTCATGGTCCCAGAGGGAGGAGGCGATGCCAAGACACCTATTGACAACCTTATGGTGGTCTTCTTCTCCTTTCTAACCTACTAATTGAAAGAATGCACAAATGGAAGCAAACTAGAATAAACCCATCTACTCTACACTGCTGTAATGGAAATGCAACTACTTAAGCACATGAACAATTAAACCATGAACCTATGCTAGCATACACGTACAATAAAGAGGAGCCTTGGCTGCTAAGGTTGGGCCCTAACCCAAGAGCTTCAGCCCTCTGAGTTAGCTCAGTGTTTGCTCAAAACAAAATTCATTTTTATTATCAAAACCATGGATTACATAAAAAACTGTCACAAGTCTTGCAGCTCAAAAATAGAGTAGAGTTTTACAATCAAAAATCTAAATCCTATTGAGGTCCTAGGCCTCTCTACTTATACATCTAAAGTCTCCAATGACTTCCTTAAAATTAGGGAGTCTCAGCTCCCAAACTCGAGATAAACTGGTGCTTTATCTTTCACTTACTCGACTACCTTCTAGTCCTCATGATTTGGTTGTTTGCACTTCGAGTTGATGGAGGAATATTTGAATGGAGGGGTAGTAAATGAGGAGGATTTACCTCCTATAATTCCTCTCCCTTGTCCCATTCGAGTTTTGACCAAGGTCTTTGCCAAAATTCCTTACTTTTATCCTTTAATCTTGCATTAAATTCACATTAAACCACAAATCAAAATATCCAACTCTAACTCATCTCATAAATAAAATATAATCAAAAGTATGCAATAAGTTGTGAGAATAGTTGGTTTGACTCAGCTAGGAGGTGAATTAAGGCCCACATAATTAGCCAATGATGAGGATCATCATCACTCGCCTACCGAAAGTGTTGCTCATCCTCTGACAAACTTAGTCAATGTCCATGTCCTTCATGGCTCTGGTAGCCTCTATGATATCCCATGCCTCCATTGTGGTCTCTTTTCCTTGTTAATAGAAGCCTTCTTTCTCTTCTACTTATTCCCACTACCTCTTTTACTCTTCTTCTTTTCTCCCTTCTAACATCCCTAGGAGTAGTGTTGGACTGAGTTTTAGGCCTATCCAATTGACCTTCAACCATTACATTGATTGCTTATATGTAGGTGTTCTATCGAGTGCCTCTCTCAACCTTTGAGGGTAGTGGCATTCTTTGATCTTCAAGCTATGTGGTAGTAGGTCACATCTCCTTAGGCAGGCATGTATACTATCATCTCCTAGCACCCTAAACATATCCTCAAGATGAGAAATTGCTTGCTCTTGGGTAGAAAGATATCTAGGTTCCAACTGAGGATCATTTGCAATTAGATTGTGGGTGTTGATTAGGGTCATGGGATTTGATTGTTCAGTTCTAATGAAAATAGGTTCATTTTTCTCTCCCGCCTATATTATTTTCATCTCTACAGCCCTTGAATCCTCATTTCTCATCCATAATGCCAAAGCCATTAATTGTAGATCTCCTAGCTTGGCATTAGGATCCCAAACATTCATGTCCATGAGGGCCATGTTGTGCAAGAAAAACTTAGCCATTTGGGCCCTATCCTCTAGTGTACTTTGATCATAAAGATCAATACACTGCTTTCAGTTCTGAAAAAACATGGTTCCACTTTGTGTTAGTGTTTTAATATGAAACTGCAGCCATTGTTATTTGAGGTAAAGAGCATAAGATTTAGCTGGCATCCTACACTGGATGGCCTCTAAGGAGAGGCTAGCCATACATGATAATTGGTTCTCCCTTTCCTGTAGTTGTTCCCTCGGCCATGCATTTTCCCTCACAAGTTGACCTCTCATTATTGCTTCTATATACCTTAAGCCACTTAGCTCTTTGCCCATTTCTTTGAGCTTCTCTTCCATGTGCCCAATGTCTTCCACCCCTTTTGACTTGGCGATTTGCATCCATGAGTGGGTTTTGGCCCTCTCCTTCTCAAGTTTGAAAAACAATGAGATGGAAAATTTTTGAGGTATCACCTAGCCTCCTTCAATAAACCACTAGTAGGAGTCTAGGTTAGGTTAGGGACTTGGTTCCTTTGTTTCAGGGTCTTCCTCTTTTGTTTTTGGCTACTCCCCTAACTTGCTTTCCAATTTCTATGCTTCATGTAGTTTTTGCAGAGTATCCTGTAGGATTGTTCTTGCTTCCTCTAGGTTTTGATGTGGATCCTATAGGATGGCCTTACCCTTTAAGGAAGTTGATTTGGTACTAGGCCTCCTTACATAGGTGATTGGTGACTTAGGGGAATGAATTTTGTCTCTTGGTGTAGGGGAATATTCAATCTCAATAGGGATTTTTGGTGATATTTGTGGCTTCCCTTGTTTGATTCTTGTGCTCTTTCTTGTTCTGAAATATAGAGGGGTTTGCCTCCTTGTTATAGGTCCAAATCTCACTATTATGGTTTGTGATGCTGCACTCATGGCCTAGGGCAACCCCTCCTTCCAGACCTGGTCCTAAATTTAAAAAACAGTGTTTTATTCCGTGTACGTGACATTTCCCTGAGTTAAACGCGTGTATACGTGGGTCTGCATTACCCAACCCGCGTATATGTATTAAAACACTTAAAAAAATATAAAACTTCTTATTTTTGGGTGGAGATCGCGGGTTTTACCTGCCGGTCACCTGTTAGTGCATGTGGCCCAACTGTTCCCAACCAACTCCTAACTAAAAAACTACTTTGGGAGTGGTATAAAAAGACATCAAAGGGAAGGCCTAAGGGAGGGGAGAAGAGAGAGAAAGGTTATTATACTGAGATTTTTCCCTTGACCAGTTCTGAAGACCCTTGTGCCTTCTGCACTTCCCCCATTTGTACAGGAAACCCTTGTTTCCTTGTGTGTTGATGTTCATCCACTAGTTATGGCATCATGGAGTGAGTCTTGGAAGGAG
>APFE031159716.1:0-40317 GCA_000404065.3 Pinus taeda
TAGCCTTAAACTTTGACTAAGTGAAAGTTTTACTAAGTATGGAATTTTCGGAATTCCTGGGACACGCATAGTGTGACATCAAATTATATTTACATACTGTAGGTATATGTGGCTTGGGTTGCAACATTGGGGTATATGTATCTTAGGTTGGCATCATTTGGTGTCAGAGAAGAACAAGGAAATTCTGCATGTAAGAATTCTTTGAGAAAACATAGAACAAAGTTATGCTTTGAAGATGTGTATGGATGCAAGAGGAGATAAGATTTTAAATCTAAGAAACAGTAGGCACACAAAGATAAATTGTAGCAGAATTTGCAGATGCAAAGGAGACAAAGAGCAATCAATTCAAAGTGTAGGTGACTGCTAGAACCAGATCATGCAGAGGTCTTGAAGGTGAGGAGATTGTAGCAACCTAGAGCAAGGAGTTCTTAATTGGTTACAAAGGAGAGAACCAGAGAGATGCCAAAAGACTGCGCTCAAAGGAGAGAAGCATAGCGAGGCATGTGTAGCAAGAAGGAGACTTGTTACTGAAGAGGTTTTGTTGCATCTCATAGAAAGATCATAAAGGCAATACCATAGAAGATGTGGGTAGAATTGCTAAGGAATGAAGAAAGCTAGTAAGTATTTTTGATTGATAGAATAGGTGGTGAGAACCTAGTATATCATTTGTGATTGAAATACAAGAGGATAGTTGTGTTCTTAAAAGCTGAATATGAGTTGAAGCCTAGAATGAGCATAGAGAATGCTCAAAGAGGTTCCATAGAATAGAGAACCAAGTTCTTTCTAAAAGACAAAGTATAGAGGAGAGCCTGCTGAGGTGAGTGAGTGAGGAACTCATGAAGATAGAGAAGAGGATGACTATTGATAGTCATAAAAGAGATAACGAAGGTTCTGAGGAAGACCACAATAGAAGAAAAGTGAAGAAGGAGGATGCCAAGGCAAAGGGAGAGAGAATGAGTCAAGAGGGGCATGACAAGGAAATCGTCGAGTTAAAAGAACAACTTAATGTATTAAGGATGATACTAGAGGAAAACCAAAGATAAGGTTAGGTTTTGAGGAAAAAGGAAGTCTAGTGGTCTAAGTTATAGAGAAGGCTACAACAGAAGAAAGTGAAGTGGCTAATAGAGAAACTCAAAGAAGTTGAGTTGGAAATGGAAGTTTCCATTTGTGAAGCAGAACAAGGTGAAGTTCAGGGTAAAGATGAAGACTAGAAATCTGGGGAAGATCTTATGAATTACTGTGAGAATTCAAGACAACAAGGAGATATGATGTCTGGAGAATCAAGTGACACCATAAGGTCTCATGTTCTTAAAATTGATAGTTTGTGTATAATTCCAGGTATTGTAGGAGAAAAGAAACTTTGTAAAGATGTCTTCAGGATGGATGAAGATTTTGAAGTGAAACTTGACAAAGGAAATTTCTCAGAGGAGGAAGAATTTGATTGGTTACATGCAAAAGAGTCTGTGGATAAGTTACTTAATGAGTGAAGACAGTCATTTGAAGCTATCATATAGATGGAAGATCGGGATCTTATTATGATGAAGAATGAAGGAATATTGTCTCAGACAGGTAATCTAATGAATTCTAGTGAAGGACAAATGCATGAGAATATTAATGCAGATGATGGGACAAGGATAGCCATTGAAGAAGGGTTAGAGAGAGACATCAAGAAAAAGTGTATTGAAGAAGAAGGATATCTACTGAAATATGTTAATAAAAAAGAAGTCCATGTAAAAGATTTAACAAAGGGAGAAATGACATATGATGATTGGTCACTAACAATGGAAAGTCTTGTAGAGAATGATCAATCTTTTGAAGCTGTCAAAAGTATGGAAGAGTATCTTTCAGAAGATGAATAATCTGAAGTAAATAATGATGGAGAATGTCTCTTAAATGAGAAAAGTAGTGAATTATTGTAGTAGAAAGAATTTAGTAATACATTGATGTTTGAAGTTGTTACAACATAGAAACAATTTCTTGTGAGAAGAGGAGATGAGAATCAGTCTGAAGAGCTGAGATGTGAAGCAACAGTTGAGATTGTTGAACCTTGTAATTTTCAAATTAACAATTTGTGTACAAATGCAAGAATTATAAGTGATGATGAAACACTTATGAAGCGTCAAAGAGAAGTTAAATTATTGGAATATTTGCTAGAAAAATCAGATTATGATAGTGTGATTGCAGACGAAGGAATTGACTACAGTGGACAAAAGTAGAAATACATCATTGAAACAAATCTTGTGGAAGACAGACTTACTGACCGTTTCGAGAGTCCATTAGAAAATTCTTTAAAGAGGTTGAATCACCATACTGATGTGCTGATAGAGGAGTAAAAATCAAAGTAGCATACTAAAATTTTTCCAAAGGAAGAAGAGGCACTGAGGCCTTATGTGTTTTATTTTAATAATAGTTTTGTGGGTGCCGGTTTTGTTGCAGATGCTGGAGAAAATATGGCACATACGAGAAACCAAGTAAATATGGAAGAGGAGGAAAATTATATTGGAATCAATGAACAACATATTGATGTATTTAAGAGGAATCAAGTACAAAGGAAATTGGAGGACAATTTACTTTCTGAAAGTAAATTTCTAGATATTGAAGAGAGGTTGTTTGGAAAGCAACAAGAGGGTAAGGATGAAAGGGCACTAGTAAGAAACCAACAACTTCGAAGAGAAGACAACAAATAATAGTTTGAAGATGAGTGGATAGAGTACAAAAACAAATGGTAGAGTAGTTATCAGTCAAAAGATAAATTGGAAATAGAGATTGAAAGAATAATAAGATTGATCATAAAGGTGCCTCAGAAGAAAGCAACAGTAAGAAGACCGAGAAACGGAAAAAGAAAGACAACAATAGATTGTGAAAGCATAGCTAGTGGGGCAAAGCAACATAAAGAGTGGAAAACTAGAGAACAACAACAAATAATAGTAGCAACCAAAGGCAAATCATAGAACAAATTATGGGATGCAGGAAGACAAAGGTCGGAAGCACATGATTAGGAGATCATGATTATTTTAACCTTGAAAGTGTGATGCAGGAGCATATAGCTCAATAATCTTGTTTTAATTTAGGTTAACTTAGGGGGTCTTGTGTTTTCAAGGAAGCTGGATTCCTATGTATGTAATCATTAATGTTTTGAGTAACTAGAATAGGAATTAATTAGATATTGTGAGGATATTTGTAAATTCTCTTGAACATAGGAGAACATGAGTGATGATGAGTGATGATGAGAGAGTTGGAAATCAATTATAAGTCTTAGACTAGAAAGTGGTGTCATGATTTGTGGAACTAGAGAGGATTCTTAGGTATTACTAGACTTAAAAGTGGAATTAGAGGATATACAAGATTTAGTTAAGTAGATTAAGGATTTGAACCAGAATTGGTTAAATAGAACCTTTTATATAAATGTAAGCCTAAAAGGTATAATAGTGAGGTAGAGAGTCAGTCAGCCATTCAGGAGTTAGAGAGTTAGTCATTTATGTGTACGGGCAGGAAAGGAAAGGCCACTAATATTGAAAATCAGGTCGAGGAAGAAATTCATTTGTAAATGGTTTTTTATTAATAAAGATAACTTGATTCTAATTTTGTGTGATGTGTGTTTGAATTGTAAGTTGTGTGTGAACTTGAGTAATTCTATGTAACGTAGGTTGTAGGTGTTGTAATGTAGGTTGCAGAATCAAAAAAGAAGTGTAGAGAGGAGTGTTATGGTTTTATGCACAGACAGATTCGGAGAAAGCCTTTAATGTTACATCGAACATGAAAGAAGCATAAAGGCACAAGCAGAGATCGAGATCAGAGCAGGTGAAAATCGTAAGGTGAGAACAAATACATAGGCAGAAAGTTGAATGGGCTATTACATATTAAGAACCAAAAGAACGTAACGGTGCATAGGAACCATTGGATCAATCAAATAAACGGATGAGGTTATGTGCGATAGAAGGGTAAGATTAAGTCATGCAAAATGAATCCAAGAAGATGAATGGTAGAGATTAAGCGATAACATTTTATTAAGTCGAGTTCTTTAAAGTTTTGTATTAAGAACATGGGTGGTATTCGTAAGGGGTATGAAGTTTCTCACACCTCGTAAAGGTGGTAAGTGGTCTTTCAAAATTTCAAGCGGTTTCGTTTAGTGACTAACATGTACCATAAAATGGAGAGAGAAAACCATTTTTCTCTCTTGCTCTCGATCTGATATCGGTCGAGCTCAATTTCACACGAGTTTGTGCAAAATCTATTCAATTGAATGGGTCACATAAACGGTAGGGTTTTTCAGGTTATTTGGCGAGCAGATGAATTTCTATCTGTTAGATCGGATGAGACAGATCAACGATGGATATCAGCTAAGTTTGTTAGCGATCGGGTGACGCAATAACCATCAGATCGAGGAATGTGATCGACAATGGATATTTAACGCGCTAAGGAGTGCATCAATGTATGTGTAAAGGTTTGTGAAATGGTGGAAAGGTAAGGCTTAAGTGTGGTTTATGAGATATTTCTATTATATGGGAATGATAATAGAAATAAGCATGATTGATGTATTTCGGGTAAGTTAAGAATTAACCAAAGGTTAAGAAGGGTTGTAAGGTTTTTCTTAAAGGTTTATGAAAGGTTTACAATTTGGATAAATAATTCAAACATTTTTGCATAGAGTTTATTTAAAGAGCCTTAAACCTTGACTATGTGAAAGTTTTACTAAGTATGGAATTTTTGGAATTCCTTGGACACGCATATCATGAAATGAAATTGGATTTGCATACTGCATGTATATGTGGCTTAGGTTACATCATTGGGGTATATACAGCTTAGGTTTGCATCAGAGTAGCTGGCACTCTACCAACCCCACTTGCCTTCCTCATATAGTGCAATCGGGGCACACCCTTGAAACTTTTTCTAGAGCCTTTCTCCTTAGGGGAGAAGAGCCTCGAGGATTTTTTATAACTGCCACCCCTTCCAACCTCCATGCTCATTCCACTCAATGATCTAGTCCAATGTTTCCACTCCCCTATTTATCAAGAGGAACTGAAGATACACCAAGCAAGAATGAGACTGCATGGGCTAAATTCCCATTACAGAATTTGAGAAAATTTTGATGGTGGCTCCATTTCCTCAGAACTTGTTCAAATTATCCCTAGAGGAGTTGATCATACACCATATAGGGGAACCGAATCTAGTGGCCACATGGCCATTCTGAACAATAACTCATGTTAGTAATTGAAATTCAATAAATTTTTTCTCCTCTTGCCATATTTACAATTCTCGGGTCCCTCATGCCCAACCCTCCACATTTTTTTTGGGCTTTGACTGTTTTCCAATTTACTAAGTGGTATTTCTTTGTATATTTTTTACCTCCTTTCCACATGATTTTTCTTATATGTATAACCATTTGATGAAGAACACTTTTGCGAGCTTTTAAAGGAGTGAACTAATATCAAGGGCTTGTCGATAGGACTGATTTCACCAAGATTTCCCTACCTGCATTATTGAGTCAAGTCCCACCATAGTTTACAATTTGTGTTTTCATTTTATCCTACACCTTTTGCCAGGAATAGGGAGTAGTGTGACTAGGAATATTGGAATTCCTATGTAATTGAAGTCCTTCCAATCTCTCATAGCTTTGTATCCTAGAATTTCTTCAATCTTTTTTTCTTTTAGCCTTGAGATATTCCAACTCTATATTTGGTTTTTTATATCATTCATGACTCCCCTAGATGTCGTGAGAAATTTGTTGAGAATGTTTTTGAAGCACCTAGCTATAGCGGTAGAGGCACCTCCCATTAATATTGTGTTAGCCACAAACTCATCGTGATTTATGCTTTTGATGCCTTCCCAGAATCGATGCCATGAATGCTGAGATAGGAACATTTATTCTCTGAAGTTTTTCTCAGAGCATCAAGCATAATTAAATATAATAAGGGTGGGAGGGGGCAGCCTCTCAAAAATTTGAAGAAGCCAACAACCCTATCATTCACCATCAGAGCAATCTGGGGTGAGGCAATACAAAGGCTATCATGCTTATAAATGTCTCATCAATCCCTAATGTTTGAATGACATTCAACTAAAAACTATGTTTAACCTGGTCAAAGGCCTTCGCCATCTCCATCTTAACGATCATGCATTGATCTCCTCTTCGCTAGGTATATTTTAGAGCCTCTTAGATAAGGATGATTAGTGAGCACGCAACTGACCTTAAGCATAGGAGAATCAAGTCTTCTGCTTTAGCAGAGCATGTGGAGAAAGCAAAACATCATGTTTGTATTGAGGAGGCTAGTGTTATTGCTAGAGTTTCACAGTTCCATCATCGAAAATTTAGGGAAGCCTTTGAGATTGAAAAAAGGCTGAGAAATCTCAATAGAGAGGATGGCTGGAAGATCAGTAGTTTCTGGGTCCCAGCATTCTCATCCTAGTCATTTCTCCCCTTCCTCCCCTCCCTCATTTATAGCTTCTTCTTGTTGTCATGTATCCTTTGGCCTTTGTTCTTTGTTGAGTTGTTGATATAGTATGAGGTTTTTTAATAACATTTAGTTTATGCTTTTAGTTATATACTAATAATTTTAACTAATAAAAGAAAAATAATTACTTTAATATTGAAATCGATCTATGATATATGTTAATTTAACAATTAATTAAATCTAAATATTTAAAATATTATAGTTTTATTCTTTCTAACACTTGAATTAATCTAATATTTATATTTTTATATATATTTATTAAATAGTTAATACCTTTTATAACTAACTATTAATTTAATAATCATTTAAATTAATTTATCTATATATATATAAATAAATTTTATAAAATAGTTAAAACCTCTATGTAAATTCATATGTCCCTTTGACTTTTAACTTATTTTTATGCCCCTCGTCCAGTCCAACTAACCATTTCCTAGTCAAATTTAGCCATTAGTCAATATAGTCGTTGCCTAGTCAAGTATTATAGCTGTTGGAGGTTCTTCTCTGACTATTTAACTTGCAAAGCTGGATCTGATTCTTCAACTGGTTGGTTCGAAATGCATCGACAAATGAAATATCATGTGATTTACGCTGAAAAATATCTCTTAAACATGATATGGATAATGGAAGCCTCAATTCAACAAGCATGATATTGTCAAATATTTGTCTCCGACGGACAAAACCCCCCTCCTTTTTAGAGATTAAGAGGGGAAATAATGACTAGACATGACACGCCAGTAGCTTCGAAAATATCTTATAAGAGACATTACAGAGGGAAATCACCTGAAATCTAGAGAATGATCCAGGATTTGATTATGTAGGGATTAAATCCAAAAAGGTAGAGTTTATGTTTTGCCCCATAGTACCACTTAAATGAGCATCCCACCAGCCTACATAGGTCCTTATTAGTCACATCCCGGAGGGAATGGAAAAAGCTTGTTGAGAAACCATCCATACCCAACACCTTATTAGGGGTAAAGGAGAAGATTACTTTTCGGATTTCCTCCTGTGTCAGAGGAAAAGTCAAAGAATGATTCCAATGGTACATAATTTAAGGAGTATCACACTAGCCTACATAGGTCCTTCTTAATAACATGCCAAAATGAATGGAAAAATTTGGTAAAGACACCATTTAGACCCGATCCCTTATTAGTGAGGAAGGAGAAGATTACTTTTTGGATTTCCTCCTGTATCAAAGGAGTAGTCAGAGAGTGATTCCATTCCTTCAAAACTAAGTGGGGAATTCCCTCGAGGAAGAAGTATCTATTTTCTAAGTCCCATTTATGATCCTTAGTGTATATATCTTTATAGTTCCCTATAACAACTCTTTTAATTTCTTCAAACTTATTGATGATCTCACCCCCATGAGTAATATTGTTTTTAAATTCTCAAAACTTAGCTTGTTTGTGAGACAACTTAGTATTCCTATCCCTTGCCTTAAGCTAGTTATTTATTGATTGTAGTCTCTGGTACTCGTCTTCCTTCTCAGAGTTGTGTGTAGGCTCTTGAAGGTTTTGACTTCCTTTTCTATCTCTAATTGTTGGATCAGAATGGTTTCAATTCTCCCTTGAATTGCTTCTAGTTTTTCTTCCATATTTTTTATGTTTAACATTCTTTCGAATTTATGCTCCTTGAGCCAAGTTTTGATGTCTCCTTTAATTTTGTGAATATTAGCCTCCTAGATAGTAGTTTTGTTTCCATCAATTCAACTTGACCATGAGATGGTGACCATATTGAAGAAGTTAGGAATTTACATCCATTAGGGATAGTAACAAAAGGGAATAGGGCCCAAATCCAAAGGTAGGGAGATGTCTAGTTGAATCGACCAATGATATGATCCAGCGCATTGGATGACGGAGGATTTAATGCTATAATTAAAAGTGATGATACTTTCAATAGAAAGGAACTGGTCCACATGGGCCACTCTATGGTTTGGACCCACTCTTTTGTTAGTCTAGGTGTATGAGAATTTTTCAGGTTTGACATCATATAGGTTCAAGGCTAGGATGAGGTCGTCCATGTATTCTTGCTAGGCATCACGAATTATGGAGCCCCCTATTTTTTTGCGATTTCCCATTGTGGTATTGAATTCTCCCTGAATAATGCAGTTATTCTTGAACTCAATGGTTTTCAGCTCCATCAAGGAGTTCCAACACTCTTTCTTTTCCCAAAAGTGGACGAGCATGTACAAATTGATCGTTGTGAAGAGTTGTTGTTTCTAAATAATACTAAAAATAGTTTCTATTGAGTGGGACATTTTTAGAGTACTTACCAGGTTTAGATTTTTCGGATTCCATAATGTGCAAACGTGTCCAGATGTTCCTCTTAAACTACATGTTTCCATCTTGCTAGTGTTCCAAAACTTATGTTTGATAAATATGATAGACTCCTAACCCATCTTTGTTTCTTGTAGGAGGGTGACTTCTTTTCTTTCTTTATTGATAAGGGATTTTACTTCCCTGATTGGTTTTACTAAACCAAGACCCTACAATTCCAAGGTATAATATTCATTAATCAAATTTTACGGTTATCCATGCCCTTATTAAGGCTTGTGTTGTTTCCACCCCCCAACCACACCACCTACTTTGTTTCCTACATTCACTAGTTGATGTGGAATAGTGTGGTGGACTCCTAATTCTTCTTATTTTGAGTTTTTCTGGTATAACTTCATTGTTTGTTTTGCATCATATATATATATATATATATATCAGAGGCTGCCTCTGCCTTGTTCCCTCCAATCTATTGTTAACTGAGCTATATTGTACAACAAGTTCCTTACGTTCGAAGGGGGCCATGAATCCTTCTATTTCCTCCTCTTCATCTGAAGAATCATTGGAACTGTTGTTGGTGTCAAGACTTGAAGTAGACACCTTCTTCCTTTTGTCATTCGATCCTTGGGGACAGAATGAGGGGGGAGGCTAGGGGGGATCTGAACTAACAACCCCAACCACAAACCCCAATATTCCAAATCTATTCTCATTTTCCAAATCGAGACCAAATCCAACCAATGACCTCTAATAGGGGGCTAAGTCCACTCAAAAGTTGGCCTAAACCGAATCTGGGTTGCTGACAAGAGGATGAAGCTCTGAGAAATTTTGATTCTTAACCTACGTCTATTGATATTTTGGATCCCTAGAGAGCTTCTCCACGGATGCTCCAATTTTAGGGTAACCTTTTGCAAAGTATCCATATTCACGGAACAACTTTCACCTGAATGGTAACTTATCATAATCAATGCCTTACACATGCGACCAAATATTCATATAGAGGTTGACTGCTGCCATAAACCCTTTTTAAATCCAACTCTGCACACATCCAAGCATAGGAGAAAAGGCCATATTTAGGCTCAGATTAGTCAATCTACCTCCCCAAAGACTTCCTAATAAGACGGAAATTCACAGCATTGTAGCAATGGAGGGGGTGCACCTAGACTGGAACTGAAGACAAAACATCATAATCAGTGTTGAAATTGGGACTCCATTGATCTAGATAGAGCCCCTTGGTGGCCATAAACTACAAAATGCTCGCGAACACAAATTCATGATCTAGACGATTCTCAAAATAAAAGTTGTAGAAACCCTTGCCACAGAAAGAGGAAATAAAAGCAGCCTTCATCAGAGGATTCCAGTTCTTTGCAATCGATTCCTGAACCGTATGAGGGGAGGACCAAAGGCCCATGAACTACTCAATAAGGCCTCTTCATAAACTTAGAATCCCCCTGCTTGCTAAAATTAAGGGCAGAGGCCACAAGAGTATTGGAAGCTTCAATTTCCACCTCAAACAACACTTCTAGAGGAGGCGAAAAAATACTCTTTGACCTAGGAAATGAAACGGCGGGTGACTGCATAGCCTAGGATGATGAGAGACCAAGCTAGAGGTAGTGATGGAAGAGGAATAGGGACCCACTCAATAAGGTGGAGAATAACCGTGGGAACCAAGCCACTAGCCAAATGATAAGAATGACACCAACCCAATAGGAGGCTAAGACCAAGTAGAGGAGGATCTAGGGGAATAAGTAAAGTCAAGTCAAACTGAAATAGACATGACCAATAGGGAACTAGTGGCATCGGCTAGAGGGGCGAAACCGAATAGAGGGCCATGGTTCTTAAAATCATGATCTCAATATTAAAACCTCCATGAAATTTAACCTATCATTAGCTAGCCTTCATTACAATGTTGATTTTCTGACATAAGTTTGCACTAGTCATCTCAGTCAACTAGCTCCTCCAACATCTCCCCCACCCTCAAATCTACGACTAGCAGAGTGCCAAGAATGTTGCGAATGCTGGATTTTTCTAAGAAATAAGTCTGGGAGTTCCATTTATTTCTCATCTTGGCCTACATGAGGTAGGATTCAAAATTATTTTCCCATGTAGGTTCCTCAACCTTTTCCTATTTGATTTTTTGTATGTGTATTCCCAATTCAATTTTTCCAATGAGGTCAAATATTGATTTAATTCATGGTTCGAGTGTAATCTCTTCTTCATCATACCCTACCTTTAATTTTTATATGGATAAAACATATTAAAGTTGCTATGTTAGGAGGTAATCAAGAAGCTCAAAGTAAAAAAAAGGCAAGTTTTGGGCTATCAAGGATATCATCCAAGTTGTATGGGGTGTCAACTGGAATTTCAAGCAATATTTTCAAAAAATCGGTGGGCTTTTTTATTTTTATAGAAGTTAAATTAATTGTGTTGTCATTATTACTTGATTGATTCCCTCAAAATTGTCTCTTTGATTTATTCTTCACTCTTTGATTGTCACCATACACGTGCATGCCTTTTACTCATCACTTTTCCCACGTAGTGGATAGTAATTGTGAAAAAAAATGAAATAACCTCTACTGATCATTTGATGATAATGGTATGTAAGGAACATGTAACTTATCGAAAAGAGAAAACCATAGTTGATTACTCTAGTTGATGGGTCCCTCTACTTGTCTTTTATGATATATTCTATGAGGGTTATAATCTATGTTGTTAGACATGAGTGATTTTCTGGAACTACTTGCAAATGAATAGCCAATTATTCTTTTATAGCTCATTGAACTGTCAAATCATACTCTATGTGTTTGTTCTGCAAGATTCTTCTTTCGTGATCCAAGTCAGTTCTTCCCTTATATTCTATATGTTGTTCTTCTTTATACTGTTGTCATTTTGAACATTGTTTCTCCCTAAGGAGATTGTGAAGATCACGCTCCTTCTCCATTATGTTGCTTTAATCTAGTTACCTAGGTCATCTTTCCAATTACTTTTCTTATTCAACCGACCATTATGTCAGTCATATCTATAACTACTTTCTAATTAATTTAATTGAATTAATTTTAAAATGCAAAAACAAAAAAAATTAATAACTTAATAAAATTCAATTAGCTCTATCTTTTTAATAGATTAGTCCTTTACATATTAATTGGTTAGCTTTTTCATCCACAGTCCTATGGCTAACCTATGTTAAATATTACTAAGCTATATATCTCTTAAGGCATGCATCATTAACATGTGATTTGAGAATTTTCCCTTGCAAAGTCTTCAATTTTATAACTCTTGAAGGTGAGATGTCCTCAATAGGAAATGGTTCTAACCACACAATTTCAAGTTTCTTCTCCTAGCCTTTAACTTTAATGCCATATAGTATTACCATATTACCAACTTGAAAATGTTTAGCCTAAAGTTTCCCATCATCCAATGTGTTTTTATGTTTCTTGTTGACCTATTGATGGTAAAGGGCGAAAATACAATATTCCTCTAGTTGGTGTTATTTTTCAGTCACTCCTTTTGTAACTTTGTATTGTATTTTAGAATAGTGAAAACGCTTTCTCGGTTTGATGAATAATGGAATAGTACAATTTTGTTGAACCTATTGTTCCTTTGATTTCCATTGTGTTTGAATTTTTTATTATTGTTGTCATCATCTCTTTGAGTATCCTTTTGCTAAGGACACTCTCTAGTGAAGTGGCCAAACATGTTACAATTGAAGAATCTTCCTTTTCTTCCTTCTTTCAGCTCTTGAACTTGTCTTCATGGACCAAAATTTTTCTTCCTATTAGAATGAGAAGAGAAAGTCGTATCATTTATATCATTCGATGTCTTGTCTCTTTCCATCATCCTTATTTCTCCTTGAGTGCATCTAGCCAATAATTCATCAAATCTTAGAATCCTGTCATTTTTTAGGATGGTAGTGTTGAACACATCCCATTCTATTGTAAGGCCTCCAAGTGCAATAAGAGTGAAATCCCTGTCACCAATGGCTTCTCCAATTGATAGGAGATAATTCTTGATCTCGGTAATCCTCATGAAGTAGGATTGGATGGATTCTCCTCTATCCATGTTGATGTCTTTCAACTTGTTCTTGATAAAGAGAACTACATTTGCATTATTTACATTGAACATCCCAACTACCTTGTCATACATCACCTTAAATGTTTCCTGATTAGAAATATTGGCAACCAAAGGTTTGTGAATAGAATAAGCAATGATTTTATTAGCTTTAACTTCACCTTTCTTCTAATTTTTTTTGTGCAGCTTCGGATGCATTTGAACAAAACTCCAATACTCTTACTTTGACATAGTCCATGACATAATTTTATTCCAATGTCATATCTAGAGACATTCCATGCATGATACTCATAGTTGTCCTTAATCTTATCCTCATATTTGAAGTAAGATCTAGTTCTCATTAGGACTAGTTCCGAGTTATTGTCGAACAACTTCCTTTAGTGATTTGTTTTCCTCACTCTTTCTTGGGTTGCATCTTGACCTAAGCAATTTTAAAATGTTAATTTTATATAACAATGGTATTTTATATGGTTTAGCATAATTTACTTCAATGTTCCTTACCATCCCTATGAAAATTTCATATTATTTCGAGTAGTAATCACATTATCTTAAACACATTGATAGTAAATGTAGTTAGAACATAAAAACATCTGTAGAAGAAAAGAGAAGACAAGAGGACACAAGATGTGGTGGATGCCAGGGGAAAACCCCAATATGGGGAAACCATTTGATGAAATCTTCCTATTAATCTTCAATATTTTAGGAAAGAGAGAGAGTAGAAAAATCAAATCAACTTTCCCAAACAATTCGTGACAAAATCAACAGTTAACAATAGTCAAATGCAGCCCTAACTAGAAACTCAATGCCGGTCAAACTAGCACCAAAATGTCATCCATGTAGCTCAGTCCATATAAAATCAATTCAACCTTCTAAGAGAGTTAAATTCAAAACAAAATAGTTCAGTCAAAAGGAGAGATAAATCACTGGCATAATTTCTATGGTCAATCTTGAAGTGAATACTGAAGTAGACCATGGTGAAACTATCCCAAAATCCTCAATATTTGTGCCAATAAATGTGACCTCCAAAAGAAAAAAATTCTTCATCCTAAATAAAGTCAAAACTTGGTCAAACAACAAGGGTCAGTGCTAGTAAATGTTGCCCCTATAATATTTTTATCTAGAAAAACAATCCACAAATTTGTCCTCCTTTCATAACTGTGAAGTAAAGAGGGTTGCCTCCAAGTTGTACAAACCAATCAAGAGAGGAGAGAGAGAGATATTTGATGAGACAAGTGATGTAAAATTGAGGAGAGAGCTCACTCCTATTTATACACTTCGTGGAGGGTGAGGAGGCACATCTATTCGGCTTTTGAGCATATGTTTGATTGAGGCTAACCTTGAAAATTTTTTCATGAGAGAGAATAAATTCAAAATTCCATTTCTACTAGCTAGCATGAGATGATATTTATATCAAAATTGGACATCTCGAATGATGGATCCAATGAAATCATCATCTTCATCATATGAGTTGTCCTAATGTGGAATTTGTACCTAGTTTCTAATTTTAATGTAACCTTTAGTCGATTGGTTAGAGGCAACTTGGAAGATATCAAAATACATGTCGAACTGTATTCTTTGATCATATTGATCAAAATAATCTACAAATTTACAAGTATCTTACATATATCCTTCCATGTGGAAATTAGTACACCAAAGATGAGTCTCTTGGAGTTCCAATTGCATTGTAACGTTTTGTAAATGGTCTCTTTTAGCTCCAAGTTTTTTATGAGTTGTTAATATAGTTAATTGGCCATCATCGTCTTTCTCAATTTGTTGTGCTAATTTCAATGCCCCTTCATAGTTTCTAACTTCATGCATTCAAAGTGGACCTCATATTTTATGTAATAGAGAAACCACATGACATCAAACTAGAATATGCTCATCGATGGTATATGGAATCTGGATCGATAAATCTTTGAATAATTTATCATGCTCATGTATAGATTTGTTAGTTCTTTTCTTGATTTATTTTAATTATTAGGTTGCAAGGTTCTTGACGTCTTGTGCTTTAAATAATGTAATAAAACTAGTTTTAATTTCACTTTTTGACAAGTTGTTTTTTTGTGAGTTTCTTAAACCATGTTAATCCTCATTTTCTTAAGACTACAATGAATTGAGCCATTTTCTTGTCTTCATTATTATTATTTGATTGTTCTTGGTCATAGGTTTTTCACTCGGGAATTTCTTTATTTTTGTTCATTATATCAAGCTACACATGTTTTGGAATAATTTTACGACTGAACAAATTCTCAAATGTTGTGACTTGTTATTACTACAGTTGTTGTTTTTCTTATTGCTGGACAATAGTCATTGACTTCCATGACATCTGGTTGCTCTCTAGTGGCTATTGGTAGACCTTCATTCTCTATCGATGCAGTTTGTGCTACGCCCTCAAATTTTTTGAGTTATGTGCATCTTCATTCCCACGCTCATGATTATGCATTATTTTCCTCTCATATTCTGGTTCTCCAATTTTCTCTCAGTGTTGTTGTCTCTTATTCTATGCTATTTTTTAGATATGGGACGATTATTTCTTTTCTCGATCACTATTTGGCCAGTTATCTTCTTTTAGTTCTTTCCTGGAATTCGACTTTATTCATTCCATCCTTGTAAGTTATATGCAATTCTCCAATATTATTTATTTCTTTTATTTTTTCTTCCTTACTTCCCACAATGCATTACCCCTTATTCCAACTCGACTTAGTGTCATCTCATGGAGAGGTATCTCTTGGAAATGATTATTTTCTTATGAAATAATCCCACACTTCCTTTGTATCTTTACATTGAGCATTAATAAAATTTCACCACTTGGTTTGATGTTTATTCTAATCGGTATTGGTTAGTACTTAAAAGGGTAGGGATTGTGCAAAAGAAAATTTTGTGCAAGTCATCGTAGAATCTAGTCTCTATACATTATATTGAGGTTTGGTATTCTATTTCTTTCTCTTCATAATAATCTTTGAGAATGTACTCTAGCCACTCATGTAAATTCCCTCGATTGTTGTTCGACAGTTTGAGTAACATCCAAGCGTCAATTTTTCTTTGAGGTTTTCCAATGGAAAACGTGGTCAAGGTAATTCTTGATTTCACCACTTGGTTTGATGTTTATTCTAATCGGTATCACTAACGATGGTTAGTACTTAACAATATGTCCTACACCCTTTTCAAGAAGGAAATTCTGTAAAAGGGTAGGGATTGTGCAAAAGAAATTTTTTTGCAAGTCGTCATAGAATCTAGTCTCTATACATTATATTGAGGTTTGGTATTCTATTTCTTTCTTTTCATAATAATCTTTGAGAATGTACTCTAGCCACTCATGTAAATTCGTTCGATTGTTGTTTGACAGTTTGAGTAACATCCATGTGTCAATTTTTCTTTGAGGTTTTCCAATGGAAAACATGGTCAAGGTAATTATTGATTTCGACTGGGGAATCTTCTGTAAAGCATTCATGTGCTTCTATAATAAATTAGCTCTTGATTCTGCGTAGTTCTTCAAATAATTATTGATCTTTGCCTCCCAACATAAATGTATCTCATATAATGTTAACATTTATTCTCTCATGTTTTGTAACTCGATTTCTAACTATTAGAGATGGAACGAATGTTGTAATCTAGAAAAAAGTGCGCAAAATTACTAGTACACCGACATCAAGTAAACACATGATAAACATATACAGATATGTAAAGAGACGTAGTAATGTAGAACCATTAGAAGAGCACAAATATATCTTATTATATGAAAAAATCAAAACCATAACTATTAAATCGTATATAGAAAAAAATATATATAGACTGTTGGGACAATTATTCTAGTATGACCTTCTTACCAAACATGTTACTTAGTCTATCATTAGTTAGCCTTCATTACATTGCAAATTTGTAGACATAACTTTGGGCTAGTCAGCTGAGCCAACTAGCTCCTCCAATAGGGAACAAATATGTAAATATATTGAGAAGTCTCATATAGAAAAATTCCTGGACTTACAGTTCAAACAATGTTCTCAAATGAAATAATATTGTGAGTTGTTGATTTTACTGAATTACACATTTGTTCTACAAATGGAAGTACAAAGTGTATATTATCATTCAGACCAGGTATTTATAGCAATAATTTTTTATATAGGAATTCAAGGCTTGGTATTGATGGCTTTGATAGTAATGAACATAATTGTGAAGTGATTAAAGAGCATCATTTCCACATTAGTGATGATCATATGCATATGCATGATACATGTTTTTTTCATCATTGTTTTCATATTATTTATAAGAATGTAAAGTAACAACAAATCACTTTTAAATAACATTGGGTATGTTCAAATGGATGTTTTGGTCAATTTAACTCATCATGAACATTCCTTTTGTTGACTTACCTTCATAAAAAAATAACATGCGTAATACATGGAATTTATTTGAGACAACTCGTGGGAAAGGACACCTTGATGGTGTTGAGGCACGCATAAAACTTGCACTTAGTTGGCATCAATTGAATCAAAATGATTTTTGACTTCTAGATTCATATGATGTTGTTAACTAATGCAATCAAAATTCAAGCCATGTATCGAATCCATGGATCAGTCATGTGCATAGGTAAGTGTATATGTAGTTGTAATATATTCACAGTTCTAACATATGTACACGTGTCTTTCTATCACAATGATATATTTAAAAATCACTAAATTTCATTACCTGATATTTTTTTGTCAAGAAGGCACTTTTGAAATATTTCATAGGTGAGGTTGATAGATTGATGCCAAATAATTGTCAACCAATCTATGGAACAAGAGGTTTGTACTCCATCAGAACAGAGAAAATGATAAATATATTTTCGGTTGAAAAACAAAAGTGCTCTTGCTTGAAATTATACATATCTATTTATTTCAACGCTACTCTTGGGGAATTTCTTTGAAACTACCAACCAAATGTTATATGTGCCAAATATAGCCATTTGGTCATAGTAGCTCTGTTGCAGTGGCAAGAAGTCAAAAGTAGGAAAAATCTATGACAATGGAAACTATCGATAAATTGTCATGATACAATTCCTAAAATTTTGGCACTAACATATTTCATATGAATGAAACACACGAAATTATATTAAATGTAGATATTTTTTCATAGAAGTTACAATATTGGACCATAATTATAGCATATGTATTATCTTGTCTTGAATTTAAGGAAACAATGACTTGTACTTTTTTGAATTGTTTTTTTTGTGTATCAATTCCATTATATATATATACATGTCGTTAATTAAGATTTTTTAGATTATATTTCTTGTTATATTTTTTTCTTTTTATTGTTATGTTCAATATATTGTTAAATTGTTATATGTTACATTTCTTATATAAAATAGGTGTTAAATGTTATGTTATATATTCCTAAAAATATGGATGTATATGTTACAAAACCAGCACAAAAAAGATAGAAAAGATAGATGAATGCCTTAGAAATAAGGCTCTTCAAGGGGGCAACCTACTTTACATTACACAAATGAACAATTCTTGGATGATACAAATGAAAATACCTCCTTTCTATATATAGAAGTCTAAGGGGTCATAATATAATCAGATTCGAGATAACAATAATAATTTGAGGGCACAATAATAACAAAAGTGGGCTTCTATGGGGCACAACAACATAATAAGGGTGTTATACTAATAACAATAAGGAGTTACGTTATTAGTATAGGGACCTAACATGCCCCTCTCCTTCATAAGTTATTGTCCTCAATGTTTCACTAGTTCTTGATGCTTCTGTATAAATTCTTGTCCTCCCATGTGGAATCTTTAGCGGCTAATTTCTTCCACTTGATGAGATACTCTGAAATTGATATATTTCGTAGGTATCAATTTCTCAATTCTGTGACTACTTCAGCTTCCAATATGACTTTTCCTTCCTTGTCATGTACTCGCAATATTGTTTGAACTGGGATCTTCTGCAACTTTTGAATGAGTTCCCACTCCTTTGGGCATATGGATATTTGGAAGGCCTGATGGTTGGAGGAACACTTCCTGGAATCAAATGAATAGCACGATCATGATCACGAATAGGTGGGAGGCCTTTGGGAGTCTCTAATACCTTGGAATGATTGTCCAAAACGTTTTGAAGATCTGAAGAAATACATGATTTCGATGTGGGATCCTCTAGTGAACATAACTGTGAAATTACGCCACGTTGTTCTTTATTTAGAAGCTTTGTCATGTTGTTAGAGTTTATTATCTTTCTAGGTTTCCCTTCAATACCCCTCAATTCAACTTCATTTCCTTCCAAAAAAATTTCAAGAAAAGTTCTTCAAAATTAAAAATTATCGTGGCCAAAGCTTGTAGCCATTGGACTCCTAGTAAAACATTAGCACCACCCATTTGAATGGAAAGAATCGGGCTATTCAATACATATTCTCCCATGGATCGCTGGATATTATGGAACTTTGAGAACTTTATGGTTCCTTCACTTGAAACCATCACTTGACACTCTTGTGCTGGATATAGGAAGTAATTCAATTCCTTAGCTATTTTACAGTGAATAAAATTATGGGTACTACCCGAATCAATCAACACTCTTACCTTTTTCTTCTTGATATGTCCTTCTATATTGATAGTTTGAGGAGTATTAATTTCTTCCAATGCATTACAAGATATGGTGAGATTCATTTCTTGATGCTCGATGTGATCTTTCAATTCTTAAACATTTTTCTTCTTGATATGTCCTTCTATATTGATAATTTGAGGAGTGGTAATTCTAACCAATGCATTACAAGATATGGTCAGATTCGTTTCTTCTTTCTCGATGTGATCTTTCACTTCTTGAAGCTTTCTCTTATTGATCTGGGGTGGGTTTCTAGTGTATATCCTTTTCTTACTCATCTCCATAATCTATGTAAAATAATTTCTTCTTAGAACACTTACGACCTTTAGTGTATTTTCTATCACAATTGTAACAAAGCCCTTTTTCTCTTTTTTCTTCTAATTGTTGTGGTGTAAAACTTGTAGTTTGTGGAAGGCTACGAGAAAAAACACTTCCATAATTATAGTCGTGAGTGGCGGGATTTCTTGTTTCCATAATTTCGCTTTCAATTTTTCTTGCCATCGTGAATGCCTTCTCCAATGAATCAGGTTCCCAAAGATGAACCTCGTGTTGAATGTTATCCTTTAAAGTCCCTATGAAGACATCAACCATTTTCTTCTCTAGAATATTATTTACCCATATATTCAATTTTTGGATGTTCTCAATGTGCTCTGCCATTGAACCCTTTTGTTCGAGATTTATCAATTGGATAAAGAAGGTGTTACTCTTTGTATCCTCATAATGTTCTATCATTTCTTCCATGAAAATTGACCAACTGACAAGTGTTTTATGAGAAAAAAGTCCTTTATACCATAAAAATTGATCTGGTTCTAAATATGAGGATATAGCCTGGAAATAGTTTTTAGTTTGGAAATAATTTTTAGTCCAAAATCAACATGAAGAACATGCCATATAAGAGAAGTACAAAACAGTTGAGGAAACTAGAGGCATAACGAATTCACCCCTCTATCTAAGAAATCAATCTAAGAAGTAACACAATACTATCATGATTGAGAAGGAGGCATCCATCATATCCACTCCTAAGAGGCATAGGAGAAAGAGCCCAACAGAGGAAAGTAGAAAAAATCCTGAAGTACAGATTGTAGAGACACTTTATACAGGGAAACAAGTAGAATCATAATTGAAAGATTGGAAAAAGAAGCATTGGAAAAAGAATCATACTTTGATAATGTAGAGGCCACATAATTTGGCAAGGATACACTGGAACTAGAAAAAGAGTTGCAACTGAGTAAGATGAAAGAATTGGCAGATCAATTAGAAATAGAAAGGATATTAGAGAAGCACTTGAAGAAATAACACAAAGTATATAAGAATAATAATGTAAAGTTGGTCAGGGAAAATGAAAAACTAAATGAGGTAGGAAAACTGAAAAGAAAGAATGATATTCTTTGCAAACAGGATTTCAAGTGGCTCAACGATAAAAATATGCAGAAAAGCAAAGTATGAGAAACAAAAGGTTAAAGCTACCAGTTACAAGGAAGAACAGTACAAGGGGATAGATTTTCCACTAGAACCAAAAAATATAGAAGCATTAGGATCAGGCATATGGTTTACAGTAGAGGTCAAAATATCCAAGAGAAAGAAACTAACATGAGGACATGCTTGTGAATCAGCAAGGGGGAGATGTTGGCCATCGTTTTTGGTCCACTTTTGCTTAAGAAAACACACTTAATTTCTATATTTTCCATCAAATTTCCATCACATACACCCCATTTTGATGTATTTATGCATATTCAGGTATATAAATTTAGTTTTTCTATTTTTAGATGTTTTTACGAAAATTGAATTTTAAGTGCATTTTTGGATAGAATCAGAAATTCCCGTAATGGCTTCATGGATGTCATATTTGCAGGACACTTGGGCACAAGATGGACACATTTCTAGAAAGCTTGGGAGCTAAGATTGAACTAAATCCTATTGGTTCGGAAAACCCAAGCTTAAACAGGCCCAGTCAAAGATGGTCAAATAGGACCACTCATTCAGCAAATCCCTAAGAAATAGGGCAGTTTTATGATTTCGTGGGATTTTCCATATTTTTAGTGACATGATGGATGAGTTTTACTTAGATAGATGGGATATGTATATATATATATATATAGTTGTTAGAGACATTTTAGATCAGTTTGTTTCATAATCTTATATTTAAGCCAAAACATTGAAGGCTTATGATATGTAGAATTTGTATAATTTTATATTGACACTTTTGAATACTTTGAATTAATTTGACGAACTTGTTCTATCTTAGTTTTTTGTTCAATGGTGTGGATGATTGAATGATTTTACAATAGCTGATAATCTCTTCAAGTGTGCAGGGCAATGGTGGAGGGCCCCCACTCCAAGCTAAGTACACTTCATGGTTAATCTAGCTTGATTTTCATAAACTAGTTTTTCGTCATATTTTTTTATTTGATCTGATGTATGATGATTTATTTTTGTTGATGAATCTTGGTTTATTTATCATATTTATGTGAAGGGATAACCCTATGTGGAAGTTGAGCCCTCCTTCTATTGGATTAATAAATAAAAACTAAAATTCATCTTTCTTGCTTTCAAGAATTTTTTTGAGTTTTTAGTTTCTTAACAATGGCATTATGATGAATGAATTTGTAATGAATAACAACAAGGACCTCCTTTGTTAGGACCCTCTTTCATTATTTATTTATGAATCTTAAGCTATTTTCAATTATTGGTTTTCAATTTCTATTCATGAAGTAATATTTTGGAAGAAGGACACAACTGATTCTCTTAAGTTAGGAGCCACTTCATCTTACACATATTACGTAAGTGAATTAGAAATTAATTAATTAGATTTATATTTATAATATGTATTTCCTCAACTCTTTATATTTCATCTTCTAACCTTGACTACCTTTGATATCCATACATTTTAGACATGCTTCTAAGTTCTACAAACCTGGATTGATAATCAAATACTTGTGTTAATTTATTCAATAAATTAGCTGAACAATTAAAAACAACATAAATTTTCATATATGAATCTAAATCCAACGTCAAGGAATTGTTACTAATCATTTCCGAAAATAAAATAAAAAATATAAGAAAAATATAATGACAAAAAATTAATAAAAATAAAAGAAATAAAACGTGGACCCAACACCTATTGTCATGAAAATATTAGTTTCTAGAGGATTGAGGTTACGTGTAGAAAATGCACTCAGCACTCTCCATCATCCCAATAGCTCAAGAATCAAATTTTATCTCCTCTCTCCGTTGCTATAGGAAGACTGTAATAGCTATAGGAAGATCCAATAGCACTACAGGAGGGCTCCGAAAAGTTACAGGAAGCTACATGAAGCCTAAAAAAGCTATAGGAAGGTAGAGAAACTGCCACAAGAACTTAATAAGAGTGCTACAGGAAAGAAAAATTTTCCCTATAGCCTTGGGGAGCAAGAAATATTCAAAGGAAATGGCAAGCGTGCAAACAAAGATGCTACAAGAATTTTGGGTTGCATAATGGTAAATTCTCCAATGGTGAAAGGTATCCAAGTCACCAAATGTGGTCATCATATCATTGATGAGCCTCATCATTGGGTAACTATATGGACCATTATACACCTCCAAGCTTATTAAAATCAACTCTTCTCATAATTCCTTACATATTTTAATTATATTTTTGTTAATGAGATGAGTAAAAGTAAGTCGTTATGTCTAGTAGTATAATGTGAATTGTTTGTAGGTTTTTGAGAAAACATCATGGCAATTTTGGCTAATTAAGGGAAGAAACGTGAATGAGAAAAGCGGGAGAGATTGTAGGACATGGATCCTTCTCATTTAATCCTCACTCATTCCAATATTCCTCCATCAAATCACACTAGCTCGGAGTTGCAAGACGTAGGATCATGAAGATCAAAAGGCAGCCAAGCTAGTCACGGTTACGAGCCAGTTCATCTTGAGTTTAGGAACCAAGGCTCCCTAGATTTAAGGAAATCGTTGGAGACTTGACTTTTATAAATAAGAAGGCCTAGATCCTCATTAGGTTTCAGATTTTTTATGTAAGATCACTAAGCATTTTCGAGTTCAAGACTTGTGGAAGACATTGTTATGTAATTTTTCTGATATGATAATGAGAATGAGAATTTCCTTGATCCAGTAATAAGTTTACTCAGAGGGCTGAATGTCTTAGGCTAGGGCCCAACCCTAGTAGAAAAGTGTCCTCTTTTTGTGCTTGTATACTTAATTGATTTCATAGATTAATGGTTAAATTGGTTTTAGCATTATTTCATTGCAAGTAGTTGTGAGTTTAGATTAGTATTCTCCCATTTGTGTATTACCTTAGAAGTAGCTTAGAAATATAAAGGAATACCAAAAAAAATTCAGTAGGTGAACTTGGCCTCACTCCTCCCTTCGGGGCCCATGGTTTGAGGAAAGAAATCCTATGCAGCCCCAAAAAGACAGAATTTTGATTTTCATTAAATTAAGGGTTTTATACTACTTAGGCCATCATATTTTTAGTTTCCGAGAATAGGATTCAATTTTTACCTCTAATATATTCAGCATTGTATTATATCTCATAGTGTTTCACATTATTCTACAAGTATTTCCATGCATGAGTTGGGGAACTAGATAATGAAATTTTGTTTCCTTTAGTTGATTGAAAATCTTTCTTATTTTAGATGATTCATCGACAAATGCCAATGATTGATGTAGTGTATGAGTTACAACAGTGCAGGGAGATCTCATGATCAACAACCCCTTCCTAACCTCATCCATCCATGATCATCACTTTTTCCACTAAGTCTCTCAAGCAATTCATCCTTCAATAAGAACAACTTTCCAGGTTTGTTGAGAAAATCCAACCATCTTACAAACCCTGTTTTGAGCTCTAAAGAAGTCTTAGTCACTCCCTTTCTTTATTTATCCCACCATTCACCTTCCTTAATCCCTACACCACCTTCCAAATCACTCCTATTTCTCTTAGCTAGATCCTCTAGGAATACAGGGGATCATATTGGAGAATTAGGACATCATGTAGGAAGCATTAGAACATCCTCTAGGATGACCTGCAGTGGCCCGTTTTAAAGCCATGAAAAAACATCCACGAAGATAGGAGAAGATGCCTACTTGCCTTGCAAGCTATCTAACCTTTCACCACCATCTCTAACTTACCTGTCACATCACCAAGAAGATTTAGCATTCATAATTTTCACACAAAAAGGACAAAAAGGAAAAAAGAGTTATTATGTTCATTTACATGCACAACAATAGAGTTTTTGGTTATTGCAGATTGCATGCCTAGGACAATAGGATTACATACATGTTAACTTAGCATTATTTTAAAGGAAATCCTCTTAGAAATTAGTTAGATGAGTGGTGTGTCTAATCATTTGATTGCAGCCTTTCCTTACTGCAGTAGACAAGATTCCAATTAGTGAAAATTTCCCTTTTCCTCATTGGTAATCAAGTTTCTTCTGATTCAATAAAAGGATGGTTTGAGAAACCATAGTGGTCTATCGCAAGCTTAGCAGTGACAAAGAGTGGACCCATCACATCTTCTTGTCTATACAACACTGTCACCTCCAAGTTTGTATGATCCCCGGGCTGATAAAGGAAAGTTGGTAGCCCTAGGAGTTGCAATATTCTTGCTGCAATACTAATGCTCATCACTTTTTGGCACCATTTTCGGGGAGGTGTCTGAGTAATATGTGATTTATGCTTTCTTTCTTCCACTTATTATATGTGACATTCTATTATTAGTTTGATTTTTGCAAAAGTAATTGTTAGTGGTTTGCTTTCGTTTCTATTCTACAAGTGAGATTTCATTCAACAGTTAGTTTATATTCAGGTTGTTATTTCAATTTTGCAATTAGTTTCAAAGCTTAAAAAAAACCACAAAACAAAACAAAAACAATTCTTTCATGCCTCATAGGAATAGGGATAACTTAGGAAAATTTCTACCAAATACCCCCACCACTTCAAACAACCAACCTTACCTCTTCTTCGATGGATATGAATTGGAGGACCCCTTAGGTGAACAAATAGAGATTTTTGAAGAGCCTACAGGGGGAGAAGAAGAAGGAGAATCCATTCCAACTAGCCTAATGGTTGAAAATGGAATGACAGTGGATATAAAGAAAAACTTGAGGCTGATTTTCCCATCAAAGAAACTAATGGGGATACCAAGATGAAAAACATAAGCCCCTCTACTCTTCCTAATTTCCATGGTCTAATCTCAGAAGATCCAGATACTTTCCTGTTTGAGTTTGTTGTCATATGCAAAACTTATAATTACACCACTGATGAGTAGAAGTTTAAATTATTTCCATCCACTCTCAAGGATGCAACATTGTGTTGGTTCATGGGTTTACCTAGTGTTGGGCATGGGATTGCCTACAACATGTTTTGGGGCTCAAAGCCCAAGTTTTGGTCAATTGTACTGTAAGAATCCATGAATTGTGGGCACGGAGTGCGAAGTCTAAGATGAGTCATAGGGTTTTCCACCCTAAAATATTGTAATTTAAGGTAAAGCTGTGTCGGCCTACCGATGGTCCATGGACCATGGGATTGTATAAATACAGTGAGGCTCTAAGTGTAAAAATAGGGAGAAACGAGAGGAATAATAGAATAGCGAAGGCATGGTTTGAAATTAGAGTGAATCTAAAGTATATTGGGTCATTATAGTAGGTGGAGGCTCTGTAGCTGAGCGCACAGAGTCCTAGAAGAGTCCGCAGCTGAGTGTGTAGACCCCTACAACTGAGTGCGCAAGATGGAGTTGGCTTTGTAATTGAGATTGAAAGTTAATAAAGAGAAGTTTACTTTTTGCATATATTCACGAATCTATATTTTACTGTTACACATTACTTTTACTCAGTTTACTTAATGCACACCATTGATAATTACTTGTATGAATGTTTATATATGAAATTAATATAAGTAATTAGCTAACATAACCTAATTAAGGAAGACTTGGGTAAATAACACCGGTTGCGCTACAACTAGAACTACACAAAGATGATATTACAGGGTGTGTGGTGCTTGGTGGTGCGCGTAGCGTAGTAAGTGTGAAGGTTGGTCCGCGTCCCAATCACCTCATATCAGACATTCCCAAGGTCTGGAAACCTGGTTCTATCACCCTCCCATACTACTTCAGGTGAGACCTCATTCCACACTCCAAAGACTGTTGCCGAAAGGGCTAGTAGTACCAGGATTTTCTTGGCTAAATCACTTCTAAACTTGGGTCACACCCCACTAAGCCAACAAATGGTTCTGTTGCCGGGACCAAGATTTGCATAAGGGATGTCTGATGTAGTGCCACTGGAACCCAACAGAGAAGGAAATTGAAGAGTGGTTGGACAAGAAGATTCATGAGTTCGCAACATAGGAAAACAGAATTCTACAAGTATTTGAGGAAAAGTGGTTGGAGCGCTACGTGTATATGGAAATCCATGAAATTTTCTTTGCATCCTTTACATCTGAACTGTATGAGTGGATCACAAGGTTAGCCTAAAGCCAGGGAAGATGTAGGCTCGACCAACTGATAGTGTGGACTCTGGAATTAGTGCGTAGACTAGAAGCCTCAAAAGATAAGATCGCGCAAACTGTGGACCATTGGCTCGACTGGATAATAGGGGGATTTATCATTGAGTTTGCAATATACATGATCGTGATCTACAGCAAGGCAGAACGAAACTTTCTAAAAGGACTGTGAGGTAAGTATATTAAGTCTTTGAATACTTGGATTAAGATGCTATTGTGTGAAAAAGGTTCATGTGAGTACATTAATGTTTGGGACTATGTGGAGTGGAAAGATCTACAAAATTATCGAATAATTAGAAAAAAATCCCTTAATTTCACCCTTGCGAGAAAGTGAGGAAGAGTTTGCTAAGGTTTCTTTGAGAAGTGTGGTTAGTTTAATAAGCCAACGCATTCCATGATTACCACCTCCACCCATACCACCACCTACTTTGCCTCCCTCACCTCCATCTCCACCCACTCCACCTCCACCACCTCCACAGTGCAGTATGGTGAGTGCGATCAAACTACTAGTATTCAGAGGGGTATGTAATGAAGATCTAAACCAATTCTGGTTCATGGTAAGAGTAGTATGGGAAGCCCAAGGTGTCACAGACAATAATAATAAAAAGGCTACGTTGGTGAGCACACTGCAGGATCGCACATTAACATGGTATATCAAGCACTCTAACGACCACCCAAATGCAGGGAGAGTAGAGATCCTGAATGTGATGAATAGGGACTTTAGCAGGCCAAAGTTAGAAACACAATCAATAATCAGGTTTAAAGAAATTGCATGGTTTGTAGCATCTCTTACACTGCACTTGAGAATGGCACTGTCACAGCAGAAACTTTCTACCCAGGCCGAAGCATTGGAAATGGCAATGAGATTACATAAGACCCTAATTCAAGACCCTGGGTTGGGAGTTGAACAAATCCATGCACAGCTATAGAATCTATGTTTGGAAATGTAAATTTTGAAGTAGGAGAGGAAACCGCAGCCAGAGGCATGTAAGGAAGTATGGTGAATAAAATTCAAAGGCTAGTGCCATGACAAGGATCACTGCCTAGTGTTCGCAAACTACTTGGTAGGAGGAGGGCCAATGTTGTTGAGACCAAAGGAATAGGTAGGGCTAAGCATGGTACCCGCTTTATGGTATGCGATCTGTCAGATAGGAGGGAAACACATGACAGATGATTGTCATTTGTTGCGGAAGTATACACATATACCATAACAACTGTTTTGTACTTTCTATAGGTCAATAGGCCACGATGAGTGCACTTGCCACAGTTACAAGCTAATGATGGATTGGACCCCTGCCTATAGGATGCAAACTGGAATGTGAGCCCTCTAGGCAGATGCAGGTATGGCATGCCTTGGATTTCAGGGGTGAGGTTGAATGGGACCAGGAAGGGGTTGTGGACAATTAATTTGTTACAATTGCAGAGGTTCAGGGAACTATGCTCGTGATTGTACCAACCTGACGAGGATATCCTGTATGTATTGTGCTTAGCTTGATCATGAAACAATAGACTGGCCTACTTTGATCACGAGAATGTGCAAAAAAGGAGTATTACATCATCCTCCAACTCAGAATATACAAATGATGAGGTCTGAGCCATGCGAAGAGGAGCCGAATGTAAACATGATGCTCAAAAGTGGTACGACCACGGCAGAGGATATGGGGAAGCAGCCAAACAAACTTACATGGGTTCATAAGGCTCCTGCAGAGGGACCTGATTTTGACATAGAACGAGCAAAGGAGACATTCATGGAAGCTAAGAAGCGCTTCGGGGAGGCCTCCACTTCAGCTAGTAAGGATCAACCAGAGCCAGGATTGGATCCTTCAATCCTCACTACCTTTCTGGATACATGCATGAAACTACTGCATGACAACAAGGCAATTAAAGGACTACAAGAACTGATCACTAGGTGCGCTAGGTTAAGAGAACCACGCGTACTCCATAAATTGGGGAAACATACATTACACACTAGAAGGGAAATAAGGTTGACTGCAGATTGGAGAGTATGACATGCATCAGGTAATCCTAGATCTAGGTTCGAACACGAATGTATTAGTAAAGAAAACATGGGAATGCATGGGAAAGCCAATGCTACAATGGTCCCCTATTCAATTACGAATGGCAGACCAACGGAAGATTTTGCCCATAGGAAGGTTGCAAGGGTTAACAGTTGATATTGAAGGTGCAAGTGTATAGGTAGATTTTGAAGTAATAGAGATTGTCGATGAAAGCAATCCCTATCCTGTGCTGTTAGGAATAGACTGGGCCACCGATATGAACGTAGTCATCAACCTAAAGAAGCACAAAATGATCTTCAATAAAAAGTCACTAAGCATAGTATTCCCACTAGATCCATCTGACGGAGTGCGCTACACTGAACCAGTGTGCAATGATGATAGCGATTGTTTTTACAAGATAACGACTTGAGACCAGGATTGGTTGAATCTGACTGCAAATGGGAGGATTTCGTGGGAGCACAAAATCTGTTGCATTTCGGATTTAGATGAAGAAGTAGAGCGATGGCAGAATCGGTTGCATGAAGTGATGTCATTGAATTGTAACATGATGGCTAGATCACTGCATTGCATGACAACAGAGGCAACATAGTTGTTGACATATGATGGATTGACTGCGATGGATGAATTCCTGAGAAAATTTGAAAGCGCAGTACTGGAACAACAACGGTTCGATGCGTTGAAATCATCATTGCATGCAACACCCGCACGATGGTGGGGTACACATCAAGGAAATTTTGAGGACTGGGGTGCATGTAGAAGGATGATCCACCTACAGTTTGGAAGCCACCAGCTTCGAACAAGAGTCGGTCGGTGATGCACAGTTTTCTCTGTTTATTTTCATAATATGCATATTGAAATGCATAAATCATTCCCCCACAGGAATTTATATGGTCTTCCAGTCAAAGGTTCATTATAAATGAATGTTGTTTTATGGCCCCTTTAATTAGATCTCATGCAGAAAAATTTTAATAGACTAACCCAAAGTCTAAACCCTTGTTAACTTTTCCATCTGGACTTTATCACTCCACCTACATTAAAGTTTGATCAATCTATACCCCCTCTCTAATTCATTAATCTCGCGCATGATAACCAAACTCATACCATGGACTCCGAATTTGGTTAAACCCAAATTAACCTTTTAATTCCTTTAACCCGCTTATTTCTATTATAACCTTCATATAATAGAAATGCACATAAATACACATAACCTTACCTTTTCTGCCAATCGTCACCCTTTTCACATTTACCGATGTTACCTTTATCAGATCAATTCTCCACCGTTGATTTCACTCCACTAGATCAATGGCTATCGCATCACCTCCACTCGTCCTCTTCGCTTCAACCTCCATCATAGATCTCATTGTTTAATCCGACAGTCGACGTTACATCCAATCAACGAAACTAATTGTTGATCCTGCACCGTAGATCCAACCATCATTTGATCCAACACTCCACAACAATATCGGTCGGACAACTTGTATGAGGATTACCCGCCTGATAAAGCAGTTTCATCTCTCCTCCGACGTGCTATGTGTTAGTTGCTTAATGGAATCGGGTGACTCTCCTCTATTACCACTTACCACCTTTTCTCCGTCTGATAACTTGTTTTCGCTTGTAAACCTGCTTCCCTTATTTGATTAACTCCCAAGCTATTTAACACTCGATGACCTTAGATATTATACCATCTATGGCTACGATGGATCCTCTGGATTCCTCATCCATGAAGTTTTACATTGATCTCTGCCATTCATTTCTTTGACTTTACGTTGCGCAATTTAATCATGACCGCTTATCTCCTTCAATCTCGTCCATTGATCTCCAAGATCCAACGGCTCGTATGCTTCGCTACACTCTCTTTTGTTTCTTCTCTTTTCTTATTTTTTATGCTATTTCCTTGACATTTCTATGGTTTTGGATTTTTTTCCAGGTTCTGGTCCTTCTGTTGTTTCACTGTGCAATCCCTCCTGAGCTTCGACTTTGATCCTTCTAATGGACTCATCAATCCATTATGATCCTTCTCATCGTGTTTCTCTCTATGTCATCGCCGAACTCCGCTTGTAGCTCCGTTACACAAAATGCACTGACTCACTCATCATTCACCATTCAATACTCAATGAAACACTTATACAACTTGGAATTGAATCTCTGTGCATATATATATATATATATAGTACTTATATATATTAGTATATTATATATATAATATATATATATATAGTATATATTATTATATATATGCATATGTATATGTATATGTATAAATATTGATGTAGAGTATATATATATATATTTATATATATAATATATCATATTATATATACATATATGGTATATATATATTAGATATATATATAGATATTATGTATATATATGTTTATATGTATGCTATATGTATTGTATATATATTCTATATATATAGTTACTATTATATATATATATATATATCAACAAACAGTTACATGATGAGACTCTTTGTCTCTCCTCGACCTGATATTCTAATTAATGGCCTTTGATCATCATCTGCCATAGGCTTACAATTACATCTACCTATCTACTTATCTAACTCTCTATCTCTAACCTTTGTCTATGCCTTTTTGGCTTACATATATACAAAAGGGGATTCTAGAACTAATTCTTGGTTTAGGTCCATAAGCTTCTCAACAAAATCCTAAAATTTCTTTCACATCCCTAAGGATTCTCTCAAATCCACAAAATCATGAACTAACTCCTAATCTGGATTTTGCAATCATTTCTCATATCCCTCAATTCTCTCAACTATCCTAAATCTCTCATATTCTCCTACATTCGGGAATATATACAAATATGCCTCACTATATTCAATTAAATCCTATTCTAGATTCTCTCATTAAAATCACTCAAAACTCCTAATAATTACATTAATTCAATACTGAGGAAACCAACTTCCTTGAAACACAAGGCCCCCTCTGTCTACTAAAATACAATGATTTTTCCTTAAGCTGAATGCTCCTGTATCAGACTCCCAAAGTAAGAAAATTTATGACTTCCTGGTCATAAGTTTGGATAATTGATTCTTCATGGATCCCAAACATTATTTTGTAACTTGTCTTTGCTTGTCCATTGTTCTATTACTGTTGTTGTCTGCCACTTTTCTCCACATCTCCATTCCTTATGCTGCAATGTTCCACTTGCCTTGCTTTCATAGTTTGTTGATGTCTTCCTCTCATTGTTGTCTTCTTCTGAGACACTTTCATCATTAATCTTCTTATCAGTTCAATTTCTTTGTCTAGCCTATCCTCAGTTTGTTGATTGTTTCCATCTCTTTATTGATGAAATCTACTTTTTTCTTGTTCTTCTCTTATCCTGATTGCCTCCATTTCATCCTTACCTTCTTCTTTACTGTTATTTTCCACCTTTTTAGCTGTTGTTATATTGTCTTTTAGAACAATTTCCTGCTTCTATTTTCTAAACCTGCCAACTTCCTCTTGATTATTATTTATGACAACTTATTTTTCATCCTTCTTCAGCAATTTATTTTGAACACTTATCCTCTGCTCTTCTAATTTCCTCCTTTGAAAGTCTAATTCTTTATATAACTTAATGATTTTACTTGGAGTAAACTTTGGAAATTTTACACAATCTCCTATTTCTTCATTTGTTATTGACCCATCATCACATGGTCCTTCTTCCTCCACTAAATCTTTCTTAACATCCTTCAATAGATTTTCTTCCTCTTCTTCTTTCATTTGGTTTTCCTCCTGTGCCATATATGTTCCAGTTTCTGCAACAAAATCTTCAATTATAAGAAAATCATCATAATAAAAATATAATACCTATGTACCTCTTCTTCCTTTGGAAATACTTCAGTATGTTGCTTTGATCTCTCTTCTTCTGTTAGCACATTAGTATGCTGATTGAAACTCAAAGAACTCTTGAGACTACCAACTAGTCTCTCCTTCTCGTCATAGGTTTCAATGATGTCTTTGAGCACTTGTCCACTATCGCGAACTGATTCTTTTCTAGTCTCCTTGCCATATTCTACTTCAAAATTTTCATCCTATGGAAGGTTTTATTCTACATTTTTGATAGCTTTAAAAGACTGCCTATCTTCTTCCAAACCTGCAATCATACACAAATCATTAATTTTAAAAATACAGGGCCTTCTGGCCTCCTTTGATGCTTTAGCCATCAAGTCTTCTCGCTGCTTTGAATCATTCATATGATCCAACTCCTCTGGCTCTTCATCACTTTCAAAAAGTAATGGTCCACGTTCTGGTTCACATATCGAAACTTCAACATCTTCTTCAGCATCTCCCTTCTGCTGTAGCTCAACTTTTTCGAGCTTCTCTGTCTTCAATTTGACATCTATAATCTGTTCAAGTTCCCTTAGCTCCTTTATTAACTGCATATTCACCTATTGATTCCTCTTCTCTTGTAGCCTCTGCCACTTCACTTTCTTTCTCATGAAATAACCATATTTCTGGTCCATCTCATTTCTCTGCAACATTTCCATTAATACTTAAACTAAACTATTACCTCAACCATTTCTTTATCATATTCTTTGTCATTCATTCTCATGCCATTTGCCTTTGCATCCTTCTTCTTTTGTCCTCTGCTATGATCTCTTTCAGAACCTCTGTTATGATTGTTATTAGTCATCATCCTTTCCATATGTATGAGTTCCTTTCACTTCACTATGAGTTGTGCAAGCCTCTACAACAACAAGTCCTCCTTGCTGCCACTTACCTCACCAATTTCTCCTTTGGACTTAGTATTTTGGAAAGTATTGGTCCTCTATTTGGAACCTCTTTTGAGAACTTCTCTCTGTTGCTTCTAGGCTTCAACTCATCTGCATTTCTTAAGAAAACAACTATCCTCTTTTATTTCAATCACCATGAAATTCTTGGTTCTGACCACCTCTTCTTTCACTTAGAAACTTTTAGCAGCTTCCCTCATTCCCTTAGTAATGCTATCACATCCTCTGTGGAATTACCTTTGTGAGCTGCAACAATACCTCTGTAGTAACAAGTCTCCTCCTTGCTTGCTATGCTTTACTAATCTTCTCTCCTTTGAGCTTAGTGTGTTGGCATTTCTCTGGCTCTTCTTCGAACCTCTTGTTGACTAACAATTCTACCCAACATTTATTTTGCTGGAATTGTTATCTCTAAGAAACATCTACCCACAATTGCAACTATGGAGCTGCCTCACAACTTCTACCCAACCACATTTGGAAGTTGTTCTCATCTTCTCTTGAGCATTCCTTGCTCTTAGGCTATTGCAATCATCTCACCTTCCTCTGTTGCTACCTGTGCATTAATATAAAGACCATAACTCTCTAATATTTAAATCAAATTAAAATAAGAACATATCATCTCACCTTTAAGATCTATGTCTGGTCTTGTCCTCCAATTCACCTTCACTCTTGAATGGATTGTTCCTTTCACTATCCTTCAGCTGTATCTTCAAGCTTTGTTACTTCAAAAACTTACAAAGTCCCTGTTACAATTTAACTACTATAATCTTGCTCTAAAATTTCACTCATTCAATATCTGCTAATCATTACAGAAATTTTCATACCTTCACCTACCTTTAGGATCTCATCACTCCAGCAAATCGGTTCAACAAATCTTCATGCTTCCACTTCACAAATTTTCAACATTCAGCTACTCTCAATCAGATTTAGGATTTGATTCCTTCTTCCAATCTTTTGGCTTTATCTTGGCAAATCTTAAATATTGACAACAATTTCTCCTTTGCTGAGTTTTCTTCTGCTTAGAAATCCTTACCAGTTTCTTCCATTACTACTTATTAAGACTTGATCTTCTTTTGCTCAGATACTTCATTAGCTATAACTATCAATCTTCAATCTATTTCTTTATCCAGCAAAACCCAAATCAGAGTTAAATAAAAAAAATACTAGCATGATTTCACAAGCAGACTCCATTCACTCTTTACATTTGAGTGAATCCCCAATCTTCAAAACATCACTGTGGACTTTTTTATGTTTCTGCAATCTCGTTACTCACCTACCTCTAAGAACTTAATTGTTCTTCTCCAATTTCAATTTCAAACATTTCACAATTCCAATTATACAGATCTATTGGCCATAAATGACTTTCTCTACTTTCCTCAAAATATAATCGTTCTATCAAAATGCAGGAATAACAAGATTATTATTCCTCTTACCAATCTCCGAGCTTTACCCTGGTCACTTAACTATTAGATTAGAGTCTGATCTCCCTTGCCTGCATACACATCTTTCCACATGTCTCTGTTCTAAATTCCTCCAAAGAAACTTTCACACATAATTTCTTTGTTCTGCTCTGATACCACTCGGACGCAGGGTTACCCCTGCTTATTTCCATAGTGTGCATATTGAAATTCATAAACCATTTTCCCTGAGGAATTTATATGACCTTCCAGTCAAAGGTTCATTATAAATGAACAATGTTTTATTCCCCCTTTAATTAGAACTCATGCGGAAACATTTTAATAGACTAACCAAAAGTATAAACCCTCATTAACTTTTCCATAGGGACTTTATCAATCCACCTTCATGAAAATTTGATCAATCTATACCCCACTCTACAATTCATTAATCCTGCGCATGATAACCAAACCCATTCCATTGTCTCTGACTTTGGTTAAACCTGACTTAACCTTTTAATTCCTTTAACCCACTTATTTCTATTATAACCTTCATATAATAGAAATGCACATAAATACATGTAAGCCTTACCTTTTCTGCCAATCCTCAACCTTCGAACATTTACCAATGTTACCTTTATTGGATCAATTCTCCACTGTTAATTTCACTCCACCAGATCAACGGTTGTCACGTGACCTCCACTTATCTTCATTGCTTCAACCTTCACCATAGATCTCATTGTTTAATCTGACAGTTGACATTACATTCGATCAATGAAACTAATCCTTTTTCCTGCACCGTAGATCCAACCCTCATTTGATCCAATGCTCCACAACAATATCGGTCGAACAACTTGTATGAGTATTACCCACCCGATAAAGTGATTTCCTCTCTCCTCTGACGTGCTACATGTCAGTTGCTTAATGGAATTGGGTGACTCCCCTCTATTACCACTTATCACCTCCTCTCCATCTAATAACCCGCTTTCGCTTGTAAACCCGCTTTCCTTCTTTGATTAACTCCTGAGCTATTTAATGCCCAATGACAGTAGATATTATACCATCAATAGCTGCGACGACTCCTCCATATTCCTCATCCGTTGACTTTTGCATTGGTCTCCACCATTCATTTATTTGACTTTACATTGTGTGATTTAATCCTGGCCTCTTATCTCCTTCAATCTTGTCCAATGATCTCGAAGATCCAATGGATCCTATGCATGGCTACACTCTCTTTTCTTTCTTCACTTTTCTTATGTTTTATGATATTTCCTCGACGTTTTGTGGTTTTTGGATTTTTTTTCAGGTTCTGGTCCTTCTACTATTTCACTGTGCAATCCCTCTTAACCTTCAACTTTGATCCTTCTAATGGATTCATCAATCTATTACGATCCTTCCCATCATGTTTCTCTCTATGTCATCGTCGGACTCTACTTGTAGCTCTGTTACACAGAATACACTAACTCACTCATCATTCACCATTCGATACTCAACGACACACTTATACAACTTGGAATTGAATCTCCATGCATATATATATATATATATCAACAAACAATTACATGATGAGACTCTCTGTCTCTCCTCGTCCTAATCTTCTAATTAGTGGCCTCTGATCATCATCTGACATAGGCTTACAATTACATCTACCTATCTAATTATCTAAATCTCTATCTTTAGCCTCTATCTATGCCTTTTTGGCTTACATTTATACAAAAGGGGATTCTAAAACCAATTCCTGGTTTAGATCCATAAGCTTCAAAACTAAATACTAAGATCTCTTTCTCATCCCTAAGGATTCTCTCAAATCCACAAAATCATGAACTAACTCCTAATCTGGATTTTACAATCAATTCCCAAATCCCTCAGTTCTATCAACTATCCTAAATCTCTCATATTCTCCTACATTTGAGAATATTTACAAATATTCCTCACTATATTCAATTAAATCCTATTCTAGCTTCTCCCATTAAAATCACTCAAAAACTCTAATAATTACATTAATTCAATACTTAGGAAACCAAATTTCTTGAAACACAAGACCCCCTATGTCTACTAAAATACAATGATTTTTCCTTGGGCTGAATTCTCTTGCATCAGCTGGCAAGGATGAAGCAACTTGCACACCCACCTGTCTCAATGGGTATAGACATGTGCTATGCAGCCTGTACAAGCACACCCCAAACTTAGGATCGACAATTGAAACCAGACAGAACAATAGGAAAGGCGGCGCACACCACAAATATTCCACGTGGAAGCATTCAATAAGGTATGTGGAGTCTTGAACAGGGGTCAACAGGTGAGACAAACTGATTGGAACCTGCACGTGCCAAAGATTCGATGGGCTTATAGGGCCATGTGAAAAAACCTAAGCACAGAGATGATTCTGAAACTAAGGAACAAAGTCAAGACCACAATTTTGGAGGAAAGGAATCCTCACGCAATAACTCCCACAGTTGGGACAGTACGTGAGGACCGAGATGAAGGAATTATGCAGCTACGCAAGGGTGAACATATGTGGATTCAGGAAGCCATTCGGCAAGGGAACCTTAAGCTTAGCAAACTCAAAAAAAATCAGATATGATTGAGTAAGAAAAGCATGTTAATGGACTCGGAGATCAAAAAACTAGAAAACAACATCATGCAAGCCTGTCTCATCAACAAACTAAGAATGAAAAGACAAGATATGGATAACCATACTACCAGATTAGAAGATTGTCACCCAGGATCTGTGACTCTGCTACCATGGCTGCGATCACACCTTACCAAAAAAAGAAACTAGGGGAGTGCACCATATAAGGAAGAATGCATGGCACTAACTGTCGCGAGGATAATTGACGAGTACCCATAGACTAGGCTGGAAAGAGGATTGAAGCCTCGCACAGGTGGTGTGACCACCTAACTAGTCGTAGGGAGCATAGTCTCAGCACTCCAAGCAGTTGAAAGAGAGAGCAGGACTATAAAAGAGGTTGTGAGGGAGTTGCATGATACAGAGGTTGCGTGCAGGATGGGCATGTCACAAGGGTTGCGCCTGTGTAGAGGGGGTTGCGCTGCCATGTGGGTAGGCGAGGAAGTGACCGTTAATGTCATTATTCATGACAGGATGTCCAATTTAAGAAAAAGAGGAGTTGGTCGCAGGAAATTAAGACACGAATTCAGAACTAGATTTGGGATGATCTGCCACCAAGAATGAATTAATGACTCAGAAATGGGGGGAATGGTCAAATTCAAATTAGAAAGATTGTATAAAACTACCAGGGTTGGCCACAAGACAAGACTTTTTTATTGTGAGATTTGACCTGTTATAGAGAGCACACAGTGTTGAGCGCCAAGCAGTGTTTGAGCCTCCAAAGTCACGAACAGCTACAAAAAGCTTGAACAAGATGACAAATACTAGGGGAGGTGTGGGTTTTGTCGAAATTACCACCGAAGAAGTCGCGCATGGCCCTACGATACAAGTGGAGAATGCACCAAAAATTCCAAAATTGTCCCAGACGTCGAGGCCCAACACGGATACACAAGCAGTGGGACCAGACCACATGTCCCCGTGAAACCCATGGTTTGATAAACTTTATATGGAAGACAAGGGAAATACTATTAATCAGGAGATAGATGATGATGAGGAGGACCTCTAGGCTTTCGTAGAGTAGATAAAGGCAGATGAAGAAATGTAAGAAGGCATCTAGCTGGTGTGGGCTGCAACAAAACTACACAAGTATGTCCCTCCATGGAAAGGGAAAGCAAAAGTACCCAAGGATTTGGATGTTGATAAGAGCACACTCCAGACCTTGCTCCTCCTAGATGGAATTATGTTTGAAGCTGCGGTCCTGGGCTGCATGACCATGATGAATTTTGAAGATTGGGACCTCGTGGATGGTGAAAATTTCCCACATTTACAGACTAAAAACCTTATGAAACAAAGCAAGGATGGGTCTGTTACAATGCTAGAACTGCAGAAATGGTTGCGTGGTGTGGAGAAAACTGGGCTACTCCACCTACTATGGGTTCCACATTTTCACCATGCACCAATTACGATCTTTGTCATCAGGCAGATACTTTGCTTGGTACATGATGGGTACCTATGGATGGAGGAACCCATTCCCATCACAGTGGAGCTTATTTATAGGATTTCTCATCTTCCCTGTGAGGGAAGGGACCCCAAAAATATAGCTGGAAAAAGCAGAGATTTGGCATTCATAGAGGCCATGAAGAAGAAATACAAGTTGGAAAAGAAGTAGGGAGGCTACATAATTAGTAGCATTCTAGACAGATGGGTGTGCATAGCCACCCAACGGTTAACCTGGAGGGTGATGAGAAAATGTCGCAGCAACGAGGTACCAGCAATGGTCGTCGCACTGGTCGAACAGTGCACGGAGGGGATCCAATTAAATTGGGATGAATTCCTCTGTGAAGAATTTCTAACCAGCTGCAAGGAAGTTTAGGAGAAGGGTAACACCTTCCACTATGCATGGTTGCTCTTGTCTATCTTATTGGTGACTAGGAAACTACCTGAGGATAGTTAGTTCCATCCTCTTGAATAGGACTTGCCAGAGGTGGCAAAATATGCATCGCTTTGGGCTACAAAGGATGCCATGAGGATCCGTGAGACCAAGATCTTCTAGTTGCTCATGGAGGCAAGCATCTAGATGTCGATCAAAACATGGCCGTGCCTATCCCCTACAGTGTACAACAATCTACAGAGATTTGCAAACTTCAAGGTGGATATGCATAATGTGTATATTAGGGTGCATAATGATCCAGCATAGAACTAGACCAAAATTCCATTCATCATGATTGATGATGCCATTTTGGCCATGCTCGACTCATGGCCTCCCGAGTGGCACACCCCAAATCTGGCAGCACGCGATAAGGTAGCAGTACGAAAATAGAAGGATGCCACCAAGTTATTGGCTCAACAAAATCACAACGAGCAATTGGACGCAGAGGTAAGGGCTTTCCACGAGGCAGCGAAGGCCGCCGTAGAGCAAACCAAGACTGCCAGAAAAGCAACAACAACACAGGAAACAAGGTTCACCATGACATGGGAACAAGGAGGCACAGACTTGACCATAAGACAGGGAATAGAGGACAGAGTGAAAGGTGCAGATCAAAGCATGACATCTACACAACTTAAATGACAACTCGATATGGAACGAGCAGGCCCACAGAAGAAGACCAACACTTCCAAACTAGACAATGAACATATTACATTGACAAAGCGTGACCTCTACAACATCGAAAACACAATTCGCGAGGTCACTAGGGAAGCACTCTAGGAAGCAACGATGGAGAAATAGAATGTGTTGGGGGCCA
>APFE031159721.1:1737-14399 GCA_000404065.3 Pinus taeda
GAGTCGCCAGGTGGATGATTTTAACCTTTGTGTGTCTGATCCTTGTCCACCATCATAGATCAGATCTAAACTTGTTAAAACAGTTTTGACGAAAAAGTTAGTTCTCTAGGAAACCAAATTTTGGATATTTTATGATTATTTTTCTTTTTTATGAATTTTCAAAACAACTTCTATGATTTTTTTAAGAGGATTTAGATATGAGATTTAAACTTTATTAAAGACTTATTTGACAAGAGGAACTAATCAAGTATTTGAAACCAAATGTTCAATTCATAAACTAGACCGGAGATAGACTGAAGCAACATTCATTTACTTCTGCAATTGCAAAGCAAGAGCATTTCAAAGGCTACTTGGCTAACTTCAGGCTCTGTCTGTAGCTTATAAAGTAAACAATAGTAACAAACAAATTATTCAAGTCCCCAGTATGGTCGCCACTATGTTATCGCGCAGGTTTTCCTAGAAGTTGTGTAAGAGGAAAGTATACCCAAGGAAAGTTGTGTAATAGGATTTTACTTAGGACGAAGTTAAAGATGGAAGATTATAATGGTGGATTATCTTAAGTACTTAGGTCTTTTTGATCATTAGGCCAAGGGTCTGGTCCCTCCAGAGGTCAAGGAAATGCCTTGAGCCCCTTTTATATCCAAATACCTTAGTACTTTGCAGGAAATTAGTGAAACTTTTGAGGGGAAAGCAATGAGGGAGGTTAATGAGTTTGACTGTGCTTGTGGTGATTTTCCAGTGTATTTCCTACTTTGGTGCTTGTGATGAAAGTAAAGGATCAAAAACATGTAGCAGCATCATTCATCAGATAACACTTTGCAACACCATCTACCTACCCTGTCTACTTAATACTACCATTTTCTCTTCTTTATTAGGGTGCATTTAGACTTGCAAACCCTCATCGACATTTTTTCTTTCTACAAGTAAAATCTATCTAATTCTACCCTTATTACATCCAAGGGCTCAGATTAAACTGTTGAGCACCTTTTATTAACTCTAACTATCTACTTATTTTCCAAGATTAAACTGTTTGGTCAGATATTTATTCTCTAATCTACAACATGAAATTGAAATATGAGTAAGCGAAGCTTAAGCAGTTTGACTTATTCATGAATTGTGGAAAAGGTTGAACAAGCTGCACACAATTGTTTTATTACAAAAATGAAGTAGTAGTGGCATTTGAATTTGCACACTTTCCTTGGTCTATTTTTGCTTGGGGTTCATTTCTTTCATTTCTTTTTGACCACTTTATTTTTCTTACCCTTTGATTTTTCTTTTAGGGTACACCCTCTTTACATTTTTTTACTTTTTTGATTGTTTGGTTTTTCAAGAATATGGAACACCATTGCTCAAGAAAGAAGGTTTGAACATATTCCATAGTTCGATCAAGACAATCATGAAAGATGAAACCTATTGGTATAGGAGGCTAACACAGTGGAAGGAATTAAATGAGAGTTGATGGCACCTCATAACCCACAACATAATGGGATGGCTAAGGGAAAGAATAAAACTATCGTAGGGGTAGCATGGGCAATGCTGCATGACCAAGGCCTACCACTTCACTTGTGGGTTGAGGCATGCAACACAACAGTCTATTTGCATAATATAATACCACATCACATACTTGGGATGAAGACACCAGAGGAAGCTTTCTCTGGTAACTACCAAATGTGTGTTACTTCAAGATCTTTGGCTCATTGGTATATTTCCGTTTGACAAAGGATGCACGGAAGAAGCTTGAGCTGACAACAAAGTTGGGTATATTTGTGGGGTACATTAATACAGCTCATAACTATTGGGTGTACTTTCCTACTAATTAGAGAATAGTGATTCAGAGAGATCTCAAGTTTGATGAGTAGAAGGCCATCCGAGTTTCCCTTGAGAGGGCGCTCCAACTAAAGGTTGTGGAGGAACTATTTTTTCCTAAGGAGGAGGAGCCTCAGACTGATGTGGAGCAGCTGCATGCAGAGGTTCCAGGAGTGGAGACATCCACTCAAGAAGAGTCTTCCGGAGATGGATGGAAGCGCACAATAGAAGCTAACATATTGTTGGAGGATCTGAGAGAGAATGCGGGAGCATCATCTTTTCAGCGTAGATAGAGGAGGTCACCTGAGAGTTACATTGGATACATGGCCCTTGCTGGGGAATGTGTTGATACCAAGCGATCTTCCTTTGAGGAAGTAGTCCAGCAGCCAATTTGGGTTAATGCTATGGTGGAGGAGTATGACTCTATAGTTCATAATAGTGTTTTGGACGAACAAGTTAGTTGTAAGATCCCGTTGGTTTTACAAGGTAAAGAAAGTTGCTGATGGTAGTGTGGAGAAGCATAAGGAAAGACTTGTTGCCCGTGGCTTCTCATAGGTTAAGGAGATTAACTATGATAAGACTTTTTCTCTTGTCACAAGGTACTCATCTATTAGATCTATGTTGGCACTATCAGCAGAGATGGGTTGGAAGATCCATCAAATGGATGTGAAGATTGCATTCCTTAATGGCCAGATTGAGGAAGAGGTGTGCATAGAGTAGACAGAAGCTTTTGAGACCTTCGATTGTGAGTCGCATGTGTGTCGACTCAAGAGAGTGTTGTACAGGTTGAAGCAAGAACCTCGGGCTTCGTACAGCAGGATAGACAACTACTTCACCGGGTTGGGCTTCACAAAGAGTGAAGCAGATGAAAACATGTACCACATCATGGTGAAAGGAAAGTTGTTGATCATTGTAATTTGTGTTGATGATCTCATAATGACTAGTGATGATCAGTTGATCATGTCTTGCAAGGAGGAAATTTCAAGAGAATTCAAGACAAAAGACATGGGTCTCATGCATTACTTCCTTGGCATGGAAGTGTGGCAGAAGGATTGGGAGTTCTTTGTGTTTCAGGGAAAGAATGCGAACAAGATACTCATGAGATTCCACATGGAGAAGTGCAAGCCCATAGAGACTCCTCTATCAAGTAACTGGACAAAGGAGGTTTCTACTTCAAGAGAAGTGGTAGAGGCTACTATGTACAGGCAACTTGTGCGTTCACTGATGTACTTAGTGAACACACAACCATATTTGTGCTATGCGGTGAACCAGTTGAGTCAAGCGATGGTTCAGCCTACCAATATTTTTTGGAAGGCGGAAAAACATGTATTGAGATATGTAATGCCCCACTTAAATCTTATCCTACAAATTTCGTTAATGTTTACATTATTTGAAAATATTGAGAAATTTAGGCCTAATATAAAATTCATGATTTCCATTATTCAAATTCCCCACTTACCTTCTCAAATTGAATATTGGGTAGGATATGGTCTCCTTCAATTATTTCAAAATGTATGTATTCATTTCACATTACCCAATGTACCCTCACATTTATTAAGGAGAAGACTAATGGCCTCTCCATGTTATACATTCACACTTCCCAATGTACCCTCACATTTACTTGGGAGTAGACATAGTCCCTCTTCTCAACTCATTATCAATTATATATATTCAATTTCCAATTACCCAATGTACCCTCACATTTACCTAAGGAGAAGACATGGTCTCTCCATGTAATTACAACCTTCACATTCCACAATGTACCCTCACATTTACTGGGAGAAGAACTTAGGTCTTCCATCTTAATATCAATAGATATATCATTTTTACATTTCACCAATCTACTCAATTTTCTAGGGAGAAGAATAGGTCTCTAACATGCGTAATATATTTTATTTACATTACAATGTACCTCACATGTACTAAGGAGAACGACAATGGTCCTCTTTCCATGTATACATCTCACATTTCCAAAATGTACTCCTAGCTTACTTGGGAGAAGAGAAGTCAACTATAAGGATGGGTGAGAAGTTAATGACATTAATGAGAGGTGGTTGAGATGGAGAAGGGAAGGAGGTTATAAAAAGGGAAGGGGGAAGGGAGAAATGGGAGGTTTTTTTTGGGAAGTCTTGCTTATGATTGTGGGGTTGGTTGTGATTGTTGGAACTTGTTGTGTTTTGGAGACCTTAGGAACCTGTGGAGGTTTCTTGGGTTGTTGAGAGGAGGGAAGTATTGTTATCTTGGTCTGGATCTTTCATTGGGACACACACACACTACATCTGGTTGGACTTGGGCTCGAAGGGCTAAGGAACCTGTGGAGGTCTCCTGGGATAGGGATTATTTCCTAGTTGGCTGGGAGGTAAATCCGGTTGGGTCCGTTAAGAGGAGTGTTCAACAAGAGCAAGGGGACAAAGGTATCTCCATCAGCCACCGGCACAGGTATTCCTCCATAGTCTACTTTGGTAAAGTTAATTAGAATGAAGTATTCACCTTAATTTGTGTTGATTATAATGTAAATGACAAAATTTTATTTGTGTAAACATAGTGTAAGTAGGTAAGTTATCACCTCCTATCGTATTTGATTTCAGAAGAATCTAGATTTGTTAGCAGACCCTAGGGTAGGAACACTACACATGGTATCAGAGCCAAGTTCAACCTCTAGGACCTATGGACCCTTATTTTTGCCTTCCTTCTCAAATTTGTAATTTAATTTACACCTTGATCCATTGCTGATTTGAGTTTGATTCATTCACTGGGACCATGAGAGCACTGCCATAATCAAGATAACCAGAGCTAATGCTATTTAGCAAGAATAGCTGCTGTTAGATTGTCACCGCTGTAGTAGCAAGCCTCAGTCTGACAGGAAATGTTTGTTTGTGTTTCGACTGTAACACCCAAGGCGGAGGGTTTGGACTTGAATAGATTCCAGCAGCGATTTCCACATAGGCCCTCAAGTAATTCCGACACAGTGCAAGACCATACACAGATCCGCTTTGCCAAATTTGAGAGAATGGATGCAAAAACAACAGCCTGATTTTTTTAAACATCGTGCCATTAACATACGAATAAATTTGTTGGTCACTGCACCCTTTGTTGACTAGTGCGGGCATGGTATTAATGACCTTGTAAGAGACAGAGAGGTTTTGCTCTATGGTTCTTTTTAAATTCTTTTCTAAGTCCTTGATGTCAAAGGAACATAATTTCTTTCTTGAGTCAGGCAAGTCTTTGTTCATTGGAATTAAAAGAATTTTACGGAAATGAGAGTGCTACCAGGAAAAAATTTAGATAATATAGTTCTGTAGTTGATGCTACGACAAACATTGTTTGTGCAGTCACTGCCTTGTTTGGTTATTGGTATCAATTTTACTTTGGTACTATATTTATATACTTTAAGCTAGATCACTTCCGCATAATATTGATAGGAATTCGACTCTGTAGTGATTATAAAAAAAAACACTGTTGTTTGTCTATCCTATTTTAGTACTACCACATGACTTGCTCCAATCATCTTGCTCTAGACTATTACCATTTTCCAGAACCTTATCAATCTGCTAACACAACTGCCTCTTTGTGAAGATAGTCCAATACAGTCTGAAGTAGTCTTAATCTTGGACCCTTTGAAATTTCCTGTAAGCTTAGCATGTGCCTTATCCTAGAATTTTTAGCTTCCAAGTCCTTAACTCCATAACTGCTATCATCATCAACCGCATCCAAAGATGCTATCAGTTTCTGTTGCACAATGCTCCAGACATCACCCACATTACTTTGGCTTTCTTCCCTAACAAGCCAGCTGAGAAGGGTATTATCTGTTGAGGAGTCATCCTGGTAGACAATTTCATTTGCCCTTTTCCGTGAATTTGGGGATCTTGGGGTAATTATTCCGGCCATTTCGACGAAATATTTTTTCCTCGAAAGAAATGTCAGGGCTTCATCTATCCGTCAGTGTACCTTCTCGAAATTCCCTTTCCCCCAGCGAACTTCTGGACGACTTGTGCAGTCGATTTGTTTTGAATTGTCCTAAAGAAGATATTCAGTCCTTCGAAAGGATTTTGTTCCTTATAGAGCAAGTGCACTGGTTTTATGAAGACAATGCAATGGAGCAAAATCCATCTCTGAAGTCACTAAGTCTAAGGGAATTCACATCTTTAAGTATCCTTTGAATGAATGAATGCAGTGTGATTTTCTTAATTATAATAAACTGATAGATAACCTGATTATTGCTTTACTGTAGTAATTGACCTGGTTAATGGTCTTTTCTATGTTCTTTGGCATACTTTTTTTTTCATTTGCAGGGAATATCCGTGTGTGAGCCGCATTCTCTTCTAATATGCCTTTAAAGAGACATTTTTTCTGAATCGTCTTAAAAGAGGATCTAGAATTTAGAGACCTATTAGCTACACAATTGAAAATGCTCGACCTAGAGAAGACACCAAGGTTTCCCATGAAGACTGACCTACAAATTTTAGATATGAAAAAAATGCAATATATAAATTGTAACATCTGGTTTGGTTTCTGTTAAAACTATTTTTATGGTTAAAAGTTAATGCCAAGTTAGAAACCAAATTTGCATGTGCCCTAGAAGTAACCCATGAAGTTGTTTTATGGAGAGGGTCATGTATCTCATTATGCCTATTTCAGGTCATTAATTTATCTATGGATACTCTTGCAAATTGAGGTAAATTAAGCCGATTCAAGTTAGCCATGCTTACCTGTGCAAGCCTCTAATGGATTTAAATCTGGGATTGTCAAAGATGTATTGCCAAATTAGAAGCTTAGCAATTTCTACCAAGGACACCTGTAACTTTCAGGAATTGATGCCCAGAACTAGAAGTCAGAACTCAGAAGTATATCAAGATGACCTCCACTCATGGTAACCATTATTCTAATTCAACATATAATATTAAGGTAGTGTTCATTTTTTTTAATTCCCCCTAGAAATACTGGCAGCCATTCAAACAAGTCCAATGAAGATCAAGCTAATGGTGAAATAGCTGCCACAATGTATAAGTTGCAAAGTAAAAATGTCATAGTGATTACAAACTCTGTGCACATCATTAATACACCATAACTGTGAAAGTTAAGAGACACACACTATGAGAAAACTAAGAAGCTTTCAACTTGCCCTATAGATAGGACTCAGCCACAACACTCAAACCTGATCTAGGATATTAAAAGATACAATGGTCTGAGATGATGAACTGTGAAGACTAAATGGTGTTCATATCTTTACTTGGTTCTAATTTATTTTCTAACCTTCACATATCCCTGACCTAGGTTTTTCAAGAAGCTTTGTCAAAAGTCCGAAAAATCTTTATCTATTGTTTCACCACAAAGTGAAAATTTCAAAATATGAGCTAGTTACACTTACTACTCAGTGTTCACATACATCCTGATGCAAAAGATCACACTGCTAATGCATAGCTACCCTTGTCCATTTACTGTTTGGAATTTGAAATTGTGTTACTAGTTTTTGGATTATCTAATGTTTTGATCTGATCCTCTGTCCATCATCGTTATGTTGGTAGGCAGAGAATCTGCTCAAAATGCCGGATAATCCAAAATCTAATAATGCAGTGTCAAATTCCAAAATAAAAAAATGGACAAATGTTACAACTGTCAAAATGTAATCAATTAAAACATAATGACCTAATAGAAGAACTAATCAATATGTGGATATTGCAGAATTAGAGTTAATTGGTTTCACTTCAACAACTTAATGGGTTTTCCCTCACCGTTAAGTCTGGTTGGTATTGAATTCAACTACTTCTTTCTTCTAGGTATTTATTTCAATTTTTAGCTTGATCTGAAAAAGATAGTTCCCAAGGCTATTGGTAGATTAATGTTATTCATTTTTGTATTGAATAATATATGCACTCTTTGCTTTATTAATAGAGAGGCATGTTGAATAGCTTTCCTTATTTTATGTCTTTTACAACAGATCAAATTGCTTTCTTTTTCATCAAACTCGAACGTAGAGATAGGTTTATACCATCTATCAAGTACCAAAATGATAAACATGGACATAGTATACCCAAGGGTGAGGCATGTGTTTACTTTAAGGAAGACAAATTTTCTGGGACATTTTGACTGTTGCAGATTATCAAGGGATAGCCCCAAAGCTTTTGGGATGCTTCGACATTTCTCGTGAGTTTTCTCCGAAAAGATGTCAAAGTATAATACTAACAGGAAAAAGAATAAACTCAATAATAAACCCTAAAATGACTACATTTACAACCCAACTTCTCTTTAAAACCATGTTCTTGGCATTTGCAAGAGCAATGACCTACAAAACAAGTTAACAGTGCTGAGTGAAGAAGATTCTTACAGCTGAAGGAGAGTTAGTTTGTTCACAAAAAGCAAGCGTGCTCCATTCTTATCTCTGCGATTTTCTATATTGTGACCATGTTGCACAAGGTTTGATGCATGGTTGGATACCAGTGAGGCTATAAAAGAGTCCTTACCTAGCTTTCCAATACCTGTGTAGCTTGCTAGCCAAGTTGTTGACATTAGTTGCTATGCTAGAGCTTCTTCTCTCCCCCATGAATGCAACTTGGATATCAAGAAGCCTCCTCCATAGAGTTCTCTGTTGATGCTCCTTACCTAAGTAAGATAGATATTAATTGATGTACCAGAGTAGAGATTTTCAAAGCCTACTTGAAATTCACTTTGTTGAGCCAAATGAGCAGCCCCTAACTTCCAAGATTCATCTCTACTTCCACCCTTGACAGTGAACTAAAACCCCATAAAGATTCTCACCTCTTGTCCATCTAACAGGATTCGTGGGAATGGACATGGTTTGAGAAGGAATTAGATCATGGCCCTGGGCATAAAGATTATATATGAGGTTTTAGAATGGTACATACTTGGATCTGAATGAGGCACCACTTGCACGGACTATTTAAAAAGTTCTAAACCATTGCTACTAAAGACTTTGGACTGGTTCTCTGTATACTGAACCAATGCTAATCCCCTTGATACAACTTATGCTTGATCCTTGCTCTCAATCGTTGCAGTACGAGAGCAAACTCTATTATCAACTATGAATTAGATTCGTGATACATTACTTAATGCTCAAAAATCATATATTAACAAAACCATATAAAACGTGTGAATAAAACATCAATAGCTTGATATCCAATTCTCCATCAGCTCTACCAATAACAATAACAGGCCATTATCCAATTCTCTTTTGGCTCTACTCATAACACATTACAGGTTGCTTTATTTTTAGGGCATCTACTTATCTAAATGCAAGACTAGAAGCAGACAATGGGTGTCATATATTTCAATTTTCAAGTAGATCAAGATTCAAGACCTTGCTCCTGTCTGACCAAAATTCATAAAATAATTATATGCCACTATCCAATTCTCTCTTCACATCCACTTTGTATTTTTCATCACCAAAAACATTTCTTTTCAACTTCTGCTTTATAGTTTGCTTGGCTTGATTGAGACTTGAAGCAGTATTTGAAATTACCTGTGTTTGTGTCTAGAATGCATATATAGTAGATTCTCAGTCAAATATCACATATAATATGTTGGTGTAATGGTGGTTAAGCTTAACTTTGTGGTCCTTTAGTAGTCATTAAAGTCATTTATGATTCCTGATTCTTTAGTGTGTGTTATGGTGTTATGACTGCAAGGGGGCATATATTGGGTCAAACCATCTACATTTAATCCAATATATGCCCGCTTTGAGGTATGTTATGAAGCTCCACAATTTCCTCTTGCAGCCATACAAACTATCATGATGACATCAAGACAGTTATATCAATGTAATAATTTAGATTTTCCAATGTCAAATTTAGCTCTTCAAGCAACCAAAATCAAAATTTTGTAGCAATTTCAAGCATTTCATACATAGGTAGTGAATATTCAACTTCAAACTCTGTGAAAATGATGAAAGATGAGGAGAGAAAAATATTTGTCCCCTATGATAGCAAATTCGAGTTTTCAGAAAAGGAAAGAAGACTTTGATGCAAGATTCTATAATTGATGCCTTTTCATTTTTCTTTTTAAAAACGTGTTTTGGAAGTTGCTACATAATGGTATTATTTAATTTAAAAATAAATAAACATAAAATAAACACTTATGACTATCATGTATATGAGTCAGCTAAGAGGGACAAGTCCTAGAATGGATTAATAAGTCTTAGATATCGTGCAGATTTTGAGAAAATCAAAATGGTGAGGACGCGAAGGAACCAAGGACCTAGGGAGTCTTCACAAGGACCTCCTTCAAATAACCCATTACCTTCACCAGAATTGACTCTCATCCTGTGTTCCCTGGAAGCAATTAATGAAACCTTAAGAGGACGCCAAACAAATGAAATGGAAGGGGAACACCCTTCATCAGGGTTAGGGAACCCCGAGGGATCTAAAGACTATGATAGAAGACCTCCAGTTGAGGACATTACTAGGGAGCTCCAGAAGATTAAGCTCCCAGAGTTTGAAAGGGGTCGTGCCAGTGAGCGTGCAGAAGCCTGGTAAGAGGGGATGGGAAGGTGTTTTGCACTAAGGGATTACAATTCCAATTCCAAAGCCAAAATAGCAATATTCCAACTCAGAGATAGTGCTCTGAATTGGTGGGGTAACTTGGAGCGTCAACTACACCTCACTCCAGACACAGTTACTTGGGAATTATTTGAGGAGAGGTTCAGGAAGAAGTACCTGCCAGCGTATCATGAAGAATAGCAGGTAGGAGCCTTCCATGCCTTGATACAGGGAGGTCGTACTGTAGAAGAATATGAGATTCGATTTGTGGAATTGGTCAAGTATGTCTCATACATGGATACTGACCAGCGCCAAGCAGATCATTTTATGTATGGATTGAGACCTAAGATTAGGGCAATGGTACGGATGTGGAAACCATCCTCAGTTGTAGAAGTTGTAGAATAGGCTCATTATGTCGAAGAACACCTAGACTTAAAGGGTGAAAGCAGAGCCATCTTTCCACGTCAAACAGGGTTTATGGGGAAGGCCCCGCGTACCTTCCCAAGGAGAGGAAGTCGGAGGCCCCCACCATATGGAAACAGGGTTATACCTAGAACACCGACAGTAGGGATTTCAATGGTTTCTAGTGCAGCTTCACCCCCAGCTTCAAGGGCGCGTACAAATCAAAGTCATAGGAGAGGAACAACAAGTGGGGGCAGGGGTTCCAGGGGAAGAAACTCTTTCCAAAGAACTCCACAACATTCGGTTCAAGTTCCAACACGCATCACTTGTTGGGGATGCGGGGGACCTCATTATCAGTGAGATTGCCCTGAGTTTCGATCTGGTAACAACAAAAGAGATGGAAAAGAACCAATGGGGAGAGCAGGTAGCCACCACCGAATCTATGCAGAAGTTGACAATCAGCAAGTTGAACACCAGTCTGCCGTGGTAGAAACCTCAGGTATGATAAACAAAGTAAAAGTAAAAATTTTGTTTGACTCTGGTGCTATAGATAGTTTCATTTCACCAGTTGCATTAGAAAAATGTGGGTTGGCAGCCTATGAGCACGATGACTTTAAACAAGTTGAGATGGCTTCTGGAATAAAACAAGCAGTAGGGCCTAGTGTAGACCAATGTCAGGTAAACCTTGGGGTGTGTATGACTAAGTTGAATGGATACGTCACAGAATTGGGAACGTATGATGTAATTGTTGGAATGGACTAGCTAGAAGCTCATCGAGCTTTAGTAGACTGTTTCAAGAAGAAGGTGATCAGTTTAGATGATGAAGGTAGGCCAATTGAGATTTGTGGAATCAAGAGGGGAGTGTCTGTTGGCATTATGGCTAAAGTGTTGTCCTTGATGGCAACCCATTCAGGTGATAGACCACAGTACTTCAAGTTAGCAGCAGAGATTGATGATCAGCTATCAAATATGGAAGAAAATAAGGGGTACGCAGGTACACCTTACTGAAAGTCCATACCCGCAAGTACACCATGAAGGGACCGCGTCCTAATATGCAGATAAGCCATCCAGGAGGTGCGTACCCCAGTGCACACATTTCAAGGCAAAGAAAAGCACACGTGGGGTTTCTTATGTTTAACTAGCTGACGGTATTTGTGTTTCTATGGTTTTGGCTCGTGGTATTGATCCATGTTTTTAGGAGGAGCTTGCCTATATAAAGAAAAGGAGATCATTTGGCTTAGGGTGTGCTTGGGTTGAACATCTTATGAGAGCTAGATATGAAATATCATGATCTTTTGGGTGTAATGTCTAGATCTAAATAAGGCGAATCTACTGATGAATTGAGATCTCTTCAGCGCATGATCAGATCTGTAGATCTGACTGTCTGAGTTGTTCTTGAAGTCTTGAAATTATCTATGCCCGAAGGTACGCAGGTACAGTGAAAGAAAAGTGCGTACATACACTGGGACGAAGCATTTCAGGTGCGCCGGTATGGAGGCACAGAAGCGTTGCAGGTGTGTCGGTACGCAGGCACAGAAGGGTTGCAGGTACGGAGGTACGTAGGCAAATCAAAGGACACAGTGCGTAGGTAAGCAGGTGAGCAGTTCAGTTACCTGCATAGGTAAGCAGGTGAGCAGTTCAGTTACCTGCATAGGTAAGCAGGTGAGCAGTTCAGTTACCTGCGTAGGTAAGCAGGTGAGCAATTGAGTTACCTGTGTACCGTAAGCAGGCAGTACATGGGTGAAGCTGCTTACTTCTCTTGAAATCTCTGTTTATCATTGTTGTGTTCTGGATTGGTTCTATTATTGATGATCTGGGTACTACAATTGACTGGGTGATTTTCTTATACTTGATGATCATTTGATGCTTATGGATCCAGTTTGAAAATTTATGAAAAGTGGTCCTTGTAAGAAAAGAAGTAGGGGGTTGTAGCTCCCTTCCAGGAGAGACTGGAAAACGAGA
>APFE031159727.1:0-14810 GCA_000404065.3 Pinus taeda
CTCATGACTCCCAACTAAGCCTCAAAATATCAACAAAAAATAAAATAATATATCTCATGAGTCATATCATGAGTCATAATGTCATATACAATGAAATGAACCAAATAACTAAAGTCTGATACTATTGATTTCCTCTGCCGCTCTTGCGAGAAAATGCAATAGCTTTCCCTTTCCCTCTAGATGCAGATGCCAATGGAGTTGGCAGTGGACTCTGTTGTGCTCTAGGAGCTGAAGAACTAGGAGCTATAGGAGATGGACCACGTCCTCTACTGGTGGCAGGGGTCACCTGGGTAGGTGGTGTCACCTCCTCCTCCTGTTGCTCTGCCGCCTCCTCCTCCTCCTCCCCCTCCACTACCTCCTGCACTAACCAATCAGCAACAGACTCCATGAGAGGCCTCTCAGCCTCAACCCTCCATGCAGCAGTGGTGTCAATCCCATCCGATGAGATGGCCTCCATATCATGTGTCCTCTCAAGTTGCGTCACCCACAATTGAAGATTGTAGTAAACATAGACCATGTCATTAAGTTGTTGGGACTCCAACCTGTACAAAGATCATGAAATAATAATTATAAAAAAAAATATTGTTTAATGAATTCAAAAAATTATTTGGAAAATTGCAATATTTTAAGTGTTAACCTGTTGCTCTTCTTGTTGTGTATTTTTTGAAATACACTCCAGTGGCGCTCACATCCTGAGGAGCTACATGTTTGGCTGAGGATTCGAATGGCAATCTTTTGCAAAAGGGGTACCTTGGCACCATACATTCTCCACCATGCATCTACAACAAAATTACAAATAAAATTTTAAATAAACATAAGAAAAAAAGTGAAATTTGAAAGTTGAATCAAAGTATGAAATTATGAACTTGAAGAGACAAAGAAATTTGAAACAAACTAAAAAATACCTGGAATTTTAGTCGTCCTATCAGTCACAGTCATGTCAAAGCCAAATGTGCCACCTGTCATCCTGTATGCCTCAATTTCTTTGGAGATTTTTGTACGTTCTGCCAGCAACAACATAATTTGCAGTATTGTCCGTTATGACTTGGACAACATGTTCTGCACCCACCTCCAAAATAAACACATCCAGCAAATCACATAAAGTTTTTGCATCTTTGATATGTGCAGATGCATTAACAGAATTCATAAACATAGTCCACTTGGGTCAACTAACCAAGAAGTTTATAAGGGTTCTCTCCTTTTGGTTAGTCCAACCATCTGACATCACAGTGCATCTTATTTGTGCCCATGATTCCCTAAACTCCTCCAATCTTTTGGTGCAATCAACCTTTTTTATTTTGAAGAATTCGGCCTCTAAAGTCATGATAAGAAGAGATTTTGTAACCTAGGCCAATAGTTGCAATAGCATCAACAACAGGCTGGAAAAATGGATTATTCCTTACAATGCTGAAAGGAATATCACTTCAAAAGAGAAATTTGGCCAACAACTTGTCAGTTTGTTCTTTCTCAGTTTTTTTAAGTATTGAAGTGATAGATGGCTATGAACCAGGCGTGGTTTTAGGAACAAAAAATGATGAGGCAGCTACCAGGTTGGTTGATGCTGAAGTAGAACCAGTGCCACTTCCTTGTTCACCTGACCCTAACACAGACTTTGTTAGTTGCTTCTTCATTTCTGATTTGGCCTCTCTATTGCGCTCTAAATTTTCCAATGATCTCATGGCTTTTCGGATGATTTCAGGATTTGTATTTATACAAGGCCCTATATCAAATCCAGGGATTTGTGCAAGGTGATACTTCAATCTGTACACCCCCCTGACATATGCTGCCCACACAACTTGCAAGATAAGTTCATTCTATCAATCCCTCCATCAAGGTCACCAAATTCCCACAGAGCGTCCAATTTTCTTGGCATGTTTGACTTTGAACTTTGAACTTGAAGTTGAATGGTGATTCGGTGAACCTATGGCAAAATAAGGATTACAATTTACAAGTTACAAACTTACAATTTACATTGTACAAAAACAAAAAAACAAAAAAATTACATACATGAGTAACATAAGTTATAACAAAACACATGGAATTTTTGACAATTTAAGAAATTTTAACAAACAAAATGAAAAATCAAATGACAAAAGAAAAACCCCATCAAGATTCAAATCAATTCAAAAATATTTGATAACCCATTGAATTCTTTTGATAAACAATGGATTATCCAGATTCCAAACCCAACCAAAAACATAGAAAAAAACCAAAACAAAGTTACAAAACACAAAATGTTGGTGCCCATACCGGTTTGATGGAGAAAATTCGTCTCCTCCTTAGCTCTCACTCCGTTTTTCTCCTCCAATCAACAAATTCAGCTCCCAAACGACCAAGAGGTCACTCCAAAAACCCGTCGCTGCCGGCGTGCCACTGTCGGCTATGCAAATGAATTAAAAAAAATCGTGATTTAGTGTTATATAATGCACTGTGATTTAGTGTTATATAATGCGCTGTTGGTAAGGGCCACGATTTTTTGAGGTCGAATCGTGATTTTTTCATAAAAATCACTGAAATAAAAAATAAAAAAATACATGTTTTTATCGCATGATAATATCGTCGATTACAAAAACTCGCGATTTTACGATATAATCGCGATTAGTGCAACACTGATTTATTATATATATTAATATATATTATTCTCATCCCCAACATGTCGTCCCTTGGAAAATTTGGGGGTGTGCTCTAGTCATACCGGAAACTCGTCCCCCCGTCCCCGTCATTCCCAAATGCAGTGCAACATAGTATAAAATCAAGAAATTACTAGTTAACTACTAGATTTCCTTAAAACCGAGTAACTAATTCGCAATTTTATAATTGTAGAGCCAGAAATACAAACATAATTTCCAGAAACTTAAATTGCAAATACACTTAGTTTTATAACTTAGCATACATAGCAGAAATAATAAATAATAAATATGAAGACAAACACATTCAACAAATAGAACACAAGATATACCTAGGAAACCCCAACTGTGGGAAAAACCTACAAATTTTGTGTGTCTTTTATTATCTTTAGCAAAAGGGAAATCTTCAGAAATATTACAACAAGAGAAAACTTCCCTTTCTCTATAGAGAAACATTGATCAGCTCCTAAGATAAATCGATCTCCCTACTGCGCACTCGATCTGTCATGCAACTACACAGATTTGCCTATCTACGCATACATGTGAGCTACAAACCTTTCTTCCTACGCACACGTGTGAGGGGAATAACTGCATTGAGGTTGTAAAAGCAACTCAACCCTCACTCGATCTCCTTCTTAGTCACAGAAGCTTTGCAATCTGTTGAACCCTAGTCTCTCCCTTTGTTGACCTGACACACTACTTGTGCTTAACTGACCAGTCACTTACTCGCTCTATCCCCTCCTTTACTCTCAACGGATGAGATTAAATCATAAGTTAACTTAGGATTTTTAAATTTTTCCTAAGTATAACTTTAGGAAATAGTTAAATAAATTGATATTCTATTAAGTGGTTGTCTTCTGGGTCCTTCTGCTTCCTTAGCACCTAGACAAGCAGAAACCTTGCTTCTCTACTCCAATCAACACTCTCTCTCAGAGAGGAAGGCGTTCTGTACTACACTCAACTTCTCTTTGAGATAAACAAATCTGGTCCCTGACAAAGCCTTGGTCAAAATGCTTGTTGTTTGCTCTTCTGTTGCTACGTACTGGAGTATAACTATACCTCTTTGAACAATATCCTTATTGTGATGATAACGTATGTCGAATCAATGTGCTTTGAGCAATCGTGAAACAATGGATTCTCAGAGAGCTTGATGCAGCTCTGATTGTCACAGTGGATCATGATGGGCTCCAATTCTATCCCAAACAAGCCCACAAGAAGATTCCTCAACCAAATACCTTCACAACCTGCCAAGCTAGCAGTCGTGTACTTGGCTTCAGTTGAGCTCAATGCAACTGATCTCTGCTTCTAGCTAAACCAAGAAACACTCGTTGATCCAACACTGAATGTGCATCCTAATGTGCTCTTCCTGTCTATGGAGCTTCCTACACAATTTGCGTCCCTGAAGCCCTCAAGCCTCATCTCATCAACCTATTTATACCACAATCTGCACTCTATTGTCCCCCTAAGATATCTCAGTACATGCTTGGCAGCAACCCAATGTGCTCTTGTAGGCTCAACCATAAATTGGCTCAAAGAGTTAAATGCAAAACATATATTTGGTCGTGTGTTTACCAAATACAGCAGCGACCCAATTAATCGTCGATAAAGTGAAGGACCTATTTACTCCAACATGGATCTATACACCCCTCTAGTTGGTGAATAGAGGTGTGGTCATGGGCCTGCAATCTTGCATTTGAAACCTCCTCAAAATCTTTAGGGCGTATTTGCCCTACCCCAAGAAGATCTCACCATCACCCTGGCAAACAGTGTTTTTAAAACCAGAACCAGTGACCGGACCGTTGTCCACCTAATGAACCGGTTTACTGACCAAAATCGGTCTAACCGGGACTGGTTTGGTCTAAACAAACCGGTTTTAAAAAAATACATTAAATAATTATTTTTTAATGAAACAAAACTATTTTTAAGATTTAAAACCATGATTCCAATCCAATAGAGACAAAATATGCAAAGTTTGCTCATTTATATACCATGTGAAGGTGAATATATCAAAATGGCACCGAGTGCAATACATATCATAGAAAGGTTTGTTGTTCTGCCTCATAGAATCATTGCAATCAACTACTGCTCTGTTAGGTCGATTTAAGAAGTGTCTTAAAAACTCCATTTGAACAAATTTAACACATCCCAGACCAACAATAGACAAGATGTATGCACTCTACTATGATATCAAGGCATAGTTGTGTCCTCACTTTGTTATACAATTCAATGGTTTTAATAACCCATAGACTTTGTGCAAATGTTCCTCTAGCCAAATGATGATTATGAAGATACCAGTGAATAGATAAAGTTATAAACACAGCACTTAGGAGTGGATTTGTTCTCCATGTAATTTTCTCAAACAATTATTTGCAATATGTTGTAGGTGATATTGCAAGTTTCACTTGAGTTTGGATGTTTCTTCCAATGGAAGATTTATGTGGAGAACATAATGTTGTAGGCAAGTTGGGGCTTCTTTGTCTCAACATAACATATATAATACTCAGTGTGTAGAAATGAACTCCAACTAGTAAAATTTACATAGTATTTAAAATTATAACCCAAGTAGAAATAATGTGTATTAACTACATACTGGAATATTGCACAGTCATTATACCCGCCTTCAAAGATGTACAGAGTAAGAGGTAATGAGGGAACCTAGTCAAGTCTGAGAGAATATGACAGTAGCTCTTTTCTGGCAAAGTGATGGCACACCTCTATTTGAACTTTGAAGTAACATGCAGGTCCAACCTCTCCTCAAGGTATACACAGCTCCAAAGCTCAACAAACAATGAGTAACACCAACTCTAGGAAGAAACCAACAACTTAGCCCACTACTAGATAAATATTAGTCACAAAATAAGTATGCAAGCCAGTCTTTTCGTGATCATGGAGAATCACTCACTTCCAAAGTATTTCGTTTCTTTGATTTGATTTGCAAGGGTCTGTTTATAGTTGTTTCCCTTCAACAATGGTAATGACACTCCCACTTCAGGCTTGCAAATATATCAGCAAACCTCCAACTAGCAGATAAGGCACAATTTTACCTCAGTGAGTGGCACGTTGTTCTAGAATATGCACAGAGATAACCAGCCCCCCAGCAAGCAACCCATACACTTCAACAAATAGGCCATAGTCTTTGAAAACCCACAATCAATGACTCTACAACAATGTTTTTAAAACAATCTCTGGAAATGGTGGGCGTGCCTCCTAATCGGCCGGTATAGGACGGAACTAGCCGGTTTAGGACGGAACTGGCCGGTTTGATACAAACCGGCCGGTTCCGTCCTAAACCGGCCAGTTAGGACCGATTTAGGGCAAAGAAAGGAGAAATGACTGACCTGACCAGGTTTTTTGGCCGGTTTCAACCGGTGGGCCTGCTAACCAACCGGTTAGACCGGTAACCGGTTAGCAAGGCCAGTTTTGAAAACTATGCTGCCAAACCTCCAGCCCAAGGAAATAGTGCATCAACCCTATATCCTTCATCTCAAACTTGCTTGTAAGATCTCTCTTGCACTCCTGAATGAGCTTATCTGCACTTGTCAAAATCAGATCGTCCACATATAGCACTAGAATAAGCGACTCACCTCCTACAACACTGTAGTATAGGTTGGGGTCCGCTTCACTCTTGGTGAAGCCCAATCCTTAAAGGTAATTGTCTATTCGAACATACCATGCCCTTGGAGCCTATTTGATACCATACAAGGCTTGCTTGAATCTGCAAATGTGAGTATCCCTATTGTATGTCTCAAATCCCTCAAGCTGCTCAATATAAATTTCCTCCTCAACAGCCCCATTGAGGAATGTTGTTTTAACATCCATCTAGTGGATCTTCCACCCCATCTATGCTACAATAGCCCTAACAGATGAATATCTAGCCACTGGGGCAAAGGTCTCTTCATAATCGATCCCCCTAACTACAACAACCCATTTGCCACAAACCTTGCCTCGTATTTTTTTTATGCTCCCATCAACCCCATGCTTGATCTTATAGACCCAACGAGGTCCCACGACAGATTTGTGCCTTCTGGCCTCGGCACCACTTCCCAGACATCATTCTTCACCATGGAGGCATATTCCACCATGGCATCTCTCCACACTTGTTGAGTGGCTACATCATAATAGCTAGAAGGCTCAGCATCCAACAACTTCATCATAAGTTCCATGTATCTTGTGTAACTTTGTGGTTGCCTGCTCTGTCAAATTGATGTACTAGGAGCACCAACTTGCTCTTGTGCCTCCTAGATCAACTAATATGCCCATCCCGCTCTCCTTCTCCCTGTGTTGGGAATCATGCCCTGAGTGGGCTCTACTCTCACCTCCAACTGTGTCCCCCTCATCCTTATGTTGCTCACCCTGCCTATCAACATGTACAGTTGTAATCTGAGGTGATGGTTGCACCTCCAACTATGTGTCACCCTACTCCTTATGTTGCTCAACCTACCCATCAACATGTACAGATGTAGTCTGAGGTGATGGTTGCAGCTCCTACTTGGGAGCATGTTGCTCCTCTCCTGCACTGTAGTTAGCTCACACTCTAAGGACTTCTTCAAAGCCCTTCCCTCCTGAAACTTTACATCTCTCCTCATCATTATTTTCCTGAGTCCTGGTGTATACACCCTGTATGCTTTGGAAGTCTCGTTGTAACCCACGAAGATGCCCTTCTCTGTTGTGGGCTCCAACTTCTTCCTTTTCTCTACTAGTACATGGCAGTTCACCAAGCTACCAAATATCTGGAAATGTAACATCCGATTTCTTCCCTATAAATGCCTCCTCTAGTGTAACTCACACCAACACTCTGTGTGGGCTTCGGTTCTGCAAGAAAATTGTTGTATTACATGCCTCTGCCCAAAGAAACTTGGGCAGCCCACAGTCATGCAACGTGGCTTTGGTCGCTCTAACTATGGCCCTGTTCTTACGCTCTGCCACCCCGTTCTGTTGAGGATTATATGGTGTAGCTAGCTCCCTCCTAATGCCCTCCTTGGCACACAACTCCCTCCCCATCATTATCAAACCTTGGCACCTTGATTTTTTTACCAGTCTAGTTTTCAACCAAGACCTTAAACTCCAGAAACTTCAAGAAGACCTCATCCTTCTTTTTCATAAAATATCCAAGTCTTCCTCGAGTGATCATATATGAAAGTGACATAATACTTGTATCCACTAAGGGATACTATAGAGAAAGGACCACAAACATCCTATTGAACAAGGTCCAAAATACCCTTGGCCCTGTTATCGCTACTAGAAAAAGAGGTTTTGGCATCCTTGCCAAGTGTGCAGCCCTTACATACCTCATGTTGGTCCACACTGCACTATCCCATCCTTGTCGCTATCTCCTTGAGAATCATCAGCATGTTATGGTGCATATGCCCCATGTGCCTATGCCACAACTCTCCAAGCTCCTTGCTTGAGTCACGGCTCCCTCTACTTGTTAATGTTGCAGCTATCTCATATTGCAATTTGTATAGGCTCTTATGCCTAAACCTAGTCTGCTTAGCTACCTTGTAGTCTTAGGGTTTAACGAAAAATCCTAGTCTGTCTGAAGATCACCTCGTACCCCCTTATCCTCCAATGTTGAAACTGAAACGAGGTTCTTCTTGAGCCCAAGTACGTAAAGGACATCTTTGAGATACAGAGGGTTTCCAAACTCCCTCTCAAATATGACCATACCAATACCCTCAACTCGATACTTCCCATCATCTCCCATCAAAATGTCGAATTGCATGTCCCTTTTTGACAATTTGTTGAAATACTTCTTATTTCCCATCATATGACAAGATGCACTGTTGTCCACATATCATAAACTGGTAGCCACTGAGCTTGCATCTCTGCAGAGGCTCCTACTTGGTCCTTCTTGGACCCTTTCTTCATGTTAGGGCATTTAGTAGTATAATGCCCAAAGTGGTGGCACAAAAAGCAATTGATCTTGTTGAGATCCTTTTTCTTGTTCTTGCCCTTGGAGCTCAAATCATCACCACCACTACTCTTTTTGCTCTTTGACTTGTGTTGATTTGGGGTAGCATCAAATGTACTCTAGCCACGAAAATTGGAGAAGTGGCTAAAGCACATGAGACCTCCAAGACCCAAGAATGGTTTGGCCAGAAACTAACCAGTTCGGAAGATATTAAAATAATTTATTTTTAATAGAGTCACTAAGTCTAAACTTAGGGAAAATAAAATATTAATGTGAATTAATATAAAACAGAGTTAGAATGGTCCAAAAGTCATGGATCAAGCCAGATCTAATCTTAGCCATTGATTAGGGACTTAATCTCGGCCGTTGATGGACCAACGAGAAAAGTATAAGAAGACTACAAGTTCAAATTTTTTTAGAGATGCAAGTTGATGTTCGTAAATGTTCACAAATGCTGCTAGCACTAATATTGGAGACCTACAAAAGAAGAGTGAGATCAAGAAAATTTGAACCTGCAAGAAAAGATTTGTTCATCGATTGCTTATGAAGACGTTGTGTAAACCTGCAAGCAAGAAGATTTGTTGATGGTAGCTGGTAGAGGAGCTTGATTATTTGTCGATGTTGCTCAACTTATACCCATTTTGGATTCTATTCGCTAGATCATGCATGTTTTTTTTATCAAATACAAATTTATATGGATATTTGTTGTCCAAGATTTGATACCGTGCCATGTTTATACACAAGTAGAGATATCTGCATGTTTTGTTGGATTATATGCAGTCTAAAATAAAGAAAATGTGCAAGCTGGAAGATTTATTCTTGTAATATTGTTGCTTGTGTTTGAAGATGATGATAAATATTAAAAAGTTGCACTTTGCTATGTTGGAGCTAAAAACTTGTAATGATCTGCGAAAGAATACTGAGGTATAAAATTTCTAAATTTGAATATTAATTATTATCGTACGAGGATGTTGCTCTACCAAGACCGCAATAATGAATCATAGAGAGAACATTTGCCAAGCTTTCATATTGTAGTGGATTTGTCGGTTGGTTGAAGATTGGACTTGAAGAAGATTTGACTTGATTCGATTTGAAGTGATTACATCTAACAAAGAGATATGGTTGATTTCGACCAATCGACTATGCAGACCAAGGTTACTTGGGAGCAAGAGTGGGAGCGGGAGAGGAAGCAAGAGCAAGGAGCGACATTTTCAAAAGCTCCCAATTCGGGAGGGAATCAGGGGCGAATTTTTATATAAAATATATTTTTATATATTTTGATGCATATATGTCAACAAAAGCATGTAGAATGATGAATTAGATATAAAAAACATAAAAACATGGATTGAACCATATCACATCAACATCTAGAAGTTATAACAGCTAGAAGTTATAATCTTCATCAACCGCGTCCACAACTTAGTAACATACAACATATCGAGTCTCATGATTCATCAATCTTAAAGTTTCAAGCCTTCAAAATTCAGTATATAAAATTTGTCATCATTTATCACTAAAGTTGTACTTGTAACCATTACCATTGTGAAGTAACCAAACTAAAACAAAAAATATCTAACATGAAATGAAATGCTACAACTTTCAACTTTCACGAAATATCATATTCATAATTCATTACCAATGAGCTATAAATGCCAACTTCAAACTTCAAAATTAAATTGTCATATATTGTTTACAAAAAATACCATAATAAATACGAAAGAGTCAATAGTTATAAAAAGTACTAGAAACTAGAAAAGACAAGTAAATCTATTATCTACTGCTTGACTCTCTTGCCATGAGAAATTTCTAACTTCTTGTCTCGTGATTTATTGGGAGTCTCCTCCTGCATAGTCGAACAACCTTGGTGCTCTTGATCATTGGGAGTCTCCCCTGCAAAGAGGGCTTGGAGCTCTTGATTAAATACAAGTTCCATACCCTAGTACATGATAAAATCCAATGGAAACAGCAATCCCTCACAATCCTAAAATCCTAAAAAAATGACAACTCTGTTGGATTTTGAGTGAGATTTAAAATTCTACTTTCTCCATATGAAATCCAATGAGGTTGAAACCACTCCCAAACATTGATCAGGTGCTCAGAAATATGCCAAAAAATCAGAGTGTCAGAATCTTTTCAAACTCAACCTCAAATTGAAGAGCTCATCATTCTGAATCCAACGGTGCGAACGGCACTCAAACTCGAGTTCGTATGTAGAAGTTAGAGCAAGTCAAAGTTTAGGTTTGACTTGCCTACATGGCAGAATTGGGATGATGTGGCAAGTCTTCAGCCAATGAGGAGGTGCCAAGTGGCAGCCCGTCATTAGCCCTCGCAAATCGCATATCACAGCAGTAGGCAGAAAAGGTGTTAGAAATCAGCCCCCGATAGGTTGGGTTGTGATGCAACCAAATAGCAATCGCAATCGATGAAAGGGATTAGCAAATAGGCATCGGCCCCAACCCCAGCAAGGTTAGCGATGCGATCGCATATCACAATCGCAGCAATAACAAGAATCGGCCCTGGTGCAAGTTAAGTCTCGAATGTGAAAGACCCCAGACGCAATAACGTTATATGTCACAGTTTAATACTCCGACGAGTCCGCGATATCGCAATCGCAACAATTCGCCGGGTAAACAAGACATTCTGCCCGCCGAAACCCACTGATTGCGATTTGCGCTACAATCGACAGAATATGGCCCGTGGTGCAGCAAAATTCTTGCCTGCTTAGCAGATTTTGGGGCTACTTTGTAGTTTTTTACCAGTTTTAGACATTTTTTGGAACGAAGGAAGAACTAGGAGAAGTCATAACTCCTTCAGTTCTTATCCAAATTTGATGCAAAAATAGTCATTGTCAGTAGTTTTATGCATTCGGAACTCATTGAGACAGGTTTCATAGGCATCTGAGCATTGTAGACACACTTTTGATGTAATTTGAGCATAATAGAGAGGCCCAAGCCATTGGAAGCTGGACCAAGGAGACGTAGCCCAAGAGGGATGAACTCCTTTATCATGTGCTTGTTGTGTGTTATATTTTGATGTTCTTTGTTGTTATATTGTTGTTGTTCAGCATAAGTTTTTATGTTAAATTGTTTATAACATTTACATAAGAAACTCTCATGGGAATCTATTAATTAAGCAAAAGTTTTGAATCCTTAAGCACTTGAAAAAGCAAATGATAAGCATCTTGGGTTTATTTCTGAATGGAGAATTAGCACAGTATTACTAATCTGCTCCAAATCAGATCAAACATCCTAAGTCATTTCATGGTACTGTTAAAAATTTAAATGAAAGGATGAAAAATAAAGGAGAATGTCACTTTTATTTTAAGAAATTAACATTACCATGAACTGCATATCAACACTAGAACCATAGGATTGAACGTTAGGCTGCCACACTCAAAACAATTTGTAATAGCTCCCTTTATCACTCCTTCAAAGGTGGGGAGCGAAATTTTTTTTCAGGAGAGCGCTCAGGGAGTGGATTTGACAGGGGGTGTCGCTCCCCCGCAACCATGGTGCGGACTACGACTGCTACAATATCGTATAAACCCCAGTAATCGCATGCTACATCAAGTCAACTTAGACTACTCTCTAATTAACTTTGGCCAAAATCCAGTTGGGTCGACTCATTGGGTCGTTTGATGGACAAGATACAGGATTATTGTAGGCACTTAATTTCTATGAAAACACCAATTAATGATTTATAATCAATGAAAGTAATCATCGCATGGATCATCTCAATATTAGGAATGCTTTCTCCTCGATGTCGACTTTCTATTCTTCTTCAAAGACTAGCAACAAGTCCACACAACACTGCATATTCGCCAATATTAATCTAGTGTCATGTGGTGTCATATAACTTTATGCAAGTGAATCATGGGTTTCCATTACACTGAAAATCATTTTAACTTGCCAATTTTTTACGTGCCTAACTTGGCAACCCAACATCCCTTCATACCTGTCAAAATGCTTCTATGACTATAACTTGGTGATTTGAGCATTTACTAGTAGAGCACTCTCTTTATGAGGACATATGTCTTCTTTTACTCAATGATTTCTTGTTAAGCATTCATACTTGAGAGTGTGTTCATATTTCGAACCATATCATGCATAAAATCTAATAGAAATATGGTTGTATTTCCTTCCCAAAACCTATTTTTTTTGTGTATGTTCGTGTGTGTTCTTGTTGTTCCCAGGATGTAGCCTATTCTTGCATGTTGTAAGTTAGGCTTACAACACCAGCCAACTCTTCCCTCGCTTGGGTAAATTTGGTGAGGTAAGACACCATAGAATATGACTTGGACATTTTAATGTTCCTAAGCTTGCCCTTCAATACTAACATCCTGGCCTCGCTCGAACCCTGATAAAGAGTAATGATGGTTGTCCACATGGTTTTGGTTGTCTTCTTCCTAGTCATGTGAGGAATAAGGTGGTCTTTGACTCCCTCGAAGATGATTATTCTTGCCTTAGCATCTTTTTTGTTATGGTGAGCCAACCGTTGAGGGTCAGTGGGTGCAACTGGGACAATATCAACAAACTCCCACACCCTATTAGTTTTAAAACGCAACTACTAATTTAATAAATATTATGAAATGAACTAACTAAAAGCCCAACTTCCAAATACATTTATTAAATATGTTGAGTATTTTAATTGAACAGTAGCAACGAAAATAAACTTTAAAGACTCAAGCAACCCATAAAAACAATACACTAGAAATTTACCTAGGAAACCCCAAATGGGGAAAACCTGGCGACTTGTATGTTCTTATTATGCTCAGTGAAATATTCAGAAAAGATTACAAAAGGAGGGAAGACTTTCCTTCACTCAACAAATCCCTCAACACAATTGATTTGTGCCCTTTTCTCCTACTCGACCTAAATGTGTGCGCATTGTATGGAATCATACAGGCCCGTACAACCCCTTTGCACAACTAAATGCGCCCTGACTGAAGATGTAAGTTAGATGGAAAAATTTGAGGTTGTTTGACCTCTCTTTCTGCCCTAGAAGCATTGATCTGAAAACCCTAGGCACTGAACTGAACACCCTTTCCTCTATTGAGTTGAACACACAAACTGTCTAGTGCATAATGCACCTAGTTTGCACCCTTTTCCTCCTCTAAAGTCAACTTAGGCCCACCATCTCCATGAATGGTTGAGATTAGATCTCAATGGATGGTTGAGATCACTTCAATTTTTTACTATAGGAAAATTAAATTTTCCAATGTCAAAACAATTAGATAAATTGTAAATTGCGCCTTTGACCCACTTGTGGGTCCCCCTACTAAATTTAGTGCACCTCTAAATTTAGTTGAACCCTTCCTCCTCTAACTCCATTTACCACTCCCTATTAGAGAGAAAGATGTTTTGTACTACACCCAGTTTATCTCTAAAGTAGACAAATTTGCCCCTTGTCGATGCCTTGGTCAAAATATCAATTATCTACTCTTCTGTAGGCGCATACTGGAGTCTGACTTTACCCCTCGAACATAATCTCTAATATGGTGGTACCAGATCTTGATGTGCTTGGAGTAGTCATGAAACACTAGATCTTCAGAGAGCTTGATACAGTGCTAATTGTCACAATGTATGACTGTGGACTCCAACTTTTAACTGAATAACCCAACAAGTAGTTTCCTCAACCATATGGCCTCGCAGGCTACCAGGCTGACAGCCATGTACTCGGCATCAGCTAAGCTTAGAGCCACTGATCTCTGCTTCTTGCTGAACCAGGAAACAATTGTTGACCCAAGATTGAAAGTACAACCTGAAGTGCTCTTTTTGTTTGTTGAACCACTACCCAATCTGCATCTGTGAAGCCTTGAAGGCTCACACTATTGACCTACCTATACAACAACCCATAATTTGTTGTGCCCCTGACATACCTCAACACGTTCATGGCAGCAACCCAATGCACTCTGGTCAGCTCAACCATGAATTGGCTCAACTGGTTAACTACGAAGCAAATGTTGGGTCGAGTGCTCACCGAATACACCAACAACTCAATAAGTTGCCTATAAAGTGTGGCATCAACTTGATTTGCTCTGGTAGGCTTCCACCTTCCTCAAGTTTGTGACTAGAGGCGTGGTCATGGGCCTGCACTCTTGCATGTGGAACCCCTTGAGAATCTCGTGTCTACCTGCCCTGCCTCAAGAAGATCTCCCGTCACCTTGCCATACATCTAGCCCAAGGAAATAGTGCATCAGCCTTATCTCCTTCATCTCAAACTCCTCTACAAGATCTCTCTTGTAGTCACTGATTCTCATCCCTTGTCGGTAT
>APFE031159728.1:2355-21077 GCA_000404065.3 Pinus taeda
TGGTTTCTCTGTGGAACATCATAGTGTTGGGTGATCTAGCTTTTCATGAGGTGAAGAGGGCTTTCATGCTGGGAGGATGGCACTGGGTTAGATCAATGGGTTGTAATCCTCTCTTCTACTAATTCTATCAATAAAGCTATTTGAGTTTTCCTCCATATTCTTGTATATCTTTGAATCTCGTGTTGATATATGCATTTGTATGGTTAATATATATCTGATCCTATATTGTTTATGGTTATAGATCTCTATGCTTTGATGGTATTATGCTTCTTTGACTCTATAGGTGTTATTTGAAGTGGGACAAGTAAGGAAAGAGTGGCAAAGCCCTATCAAAGGGGAGAGGAAACAAGAAAGGATCCAAGCGAAAGACTGAGGTTGGTATTCTCTGCTTCTCTCTCATCTATCTCTCATAAAGGAAAACACAAGTGACTTTAGTTTGTTTGTTTCTAAGATAGCTACTCGTCTTAGTGGGACTAGCAGCTCTGAATAGACACTAGTTTTCCTGATAACAACTAGTAGCAAAAGGAAACAACAACTTAACTAACTTGAATGCAAACTAAAAACCATAAATCCTCGTCATTATACACAAGCTATGAATATGCCCTAAGAGTGTCAAGTGTTCGACCATTGTGAGGATAAATCAAGGTAGATGCAAACATTAAAGGCAACGACACATCTAGGTACTAGGGTACTCACCCACTGTGGGAGAGGTATATCAGCTTGAACAACTACTAAACAATGTTAAGTAGGAAAATTGTCATTTCATTGAAGTTCAAGAGAAGTAAGAGCATGATTGAGACCTTCGTTAGCAAGATTGTCTCATAACTTATTCCTTCATATTACCTTCCTAGACTACGCACTATGCAGTTTCAAACCTCACTCATCCATCCTTACCTCCTGGAACTGCACATTGCATAGTCCCTACCTCCAAGAAAAGCACATTGTGCAATCCTAGTGCTCATTCCCTACCTCTTTCTCTTGCTAAGTGCACAATCATTGCCAAATAATGCCTCTATTGTGCACTATGCATTCTCAGTCAGTAGTCAGGGCCCGTTTCAGTCCTTGACTTGCTCAACTACGTAATCCATTGTCTCAATCATTCTAGAACTACGCATTGTGCAATCACAATGAGAAAGCCTACATCACTGACTCCCTCAACTATGTAATCCTACCTTCTTGACCCTCAACCACTACACACTACATAGTCCTAGTAACTAGACCCTCATCATTGCCTCTTTGAGCTGCACACTACATAATCCCTGAGCCTCCTCCTGAATCTTTCCCATTGACCCAACTCAATGAACATGTTACATGAGGAACAAGATAGACTAAAATATTTTGGGACTGGTGTCATATTGTCATGAGTGAATTCCATTTGCAGGTGTTGTTGTCTTGACATGATAAGATGATTCTCAAGGAAAATTCCAAGGAGATGATGTAAGAAGACACTTGTGAATTTGGAGATACAAAGACATAATCAAGCCAAGAGATGATGGGACACTAGATCACGACTGAAGTTTGAAGATCAAGATCACAAGAAAAACTCCATATCAACTACCCTCTTGGAGGATGAAGACGAAGTACTTGCAAAATCACCATGAAGATACAAAGATGGCAGCAAGGAGGAAAACTTGACATTGACACATCACAATGGAGTTCCATGTCATCACTTCCAATTCATGGCTTGTCCAAGTGTCACCATAAGATTCTCATGTGTTATTGTATTTTTCCACATCATTTATGGATGTAATTATGTAATATTCAAAATGATAAAATGCAAAATGTGTAATCCCAAGGGTCACACATGGAATGTGAAGAGCCACATAGAAGCTCAAGGGTCTCATAGGAATTCCAAAAGTCACATAGGAGTTCAAGAGCCATGATGGGAGCCTAAGGTCTCAAGGGAGATAGAGAGTCATATCATTTGTTATATATACACCCTCATAGCTCAAGCAAAGGAATTTTCACCTTGTCTTCTCAAGATATGCATAGGAGAGAATATTAGGCTTTTGATAAACACCTTGCAGTTGATCCATTGTTAGAACTAGTGTTGTATCATTGTGATTTTATATCTTGAGAATTCCAGTTAATAATTTGAAGCTCTTAGAGAAGACATGCTTTTCATGCATATGTCGTGAATGATTGTAAGATTATTCTTTCATTGTTTACAGTGTATGTTTATGTAAGAACATACTAATGAAAATGAACTATTCTGTTGGTTTTAGTATGCATATTTGAATCGTGTGTCTCTTGCTTTCATGATCATTATTTGTTTGTGAATTGTTTCGCATGATCATTAGCAATTCTTTCATATATATGTATGTGTCTTTATTAGGATAATACTATTACTTTTCTCTTAAAGACTCACTTTCTCTTTCTTTCCATGAAAGGTCCATTATACACTTTGCAATTGAATACATCACAAGGATAACTAACTTGTTTATCTCGAAAGTACATGTGTTTCTCCATTTTGTTTTATTGCAACCAAGGAAAATCTTTAAGATCATGGAAACCAGGCTAATTTTCCAGTTGAGGCTCCTACTCCATATAGTGTGAGGTCTAATTGGGACTTCCTATTTGGGAGACCCCCTCATTGTTGGTGCAAATGCATCCTCCCACATTTACCCACTTTTGTTGGCATGTCGGTGTAAACATGAGTTTAGGGATACTATGACATGACTCAACCTCCTAAGTACAGTTAAGGAATTGGAATTAACAAATTGAAATCTTACTGACCTTCATTGGGAGCTACAGGACACGCAGGAGCCAAACCACCACTCCCAGTGCCCAAACCCTAAGTTGTAATGCTTATTCAGTGACCTGGGCTCCCAACTGCATGCATGACAAGGCCTCCATGTAGTTGAGGGCCTCCAACCGCATGCATGAGCCTACTAGGCAGTGGTTGTGACCTAAAATCCTCAGTTCAGAGGGTGTGGTTCCATTTAACTATTAGGGGGTTTATGCAGTGCATTATATTAAATTACATTTTGGGATTCAACTAAGTTAAGTAATCTGTGTTAAGTAAGTAATTCACGTATGACCATTTCCATGAGAGGTAGTCGTAACTGACTAATTTCTCATGATTTTTGAATAGTTTGCTTAGCACTCATTGCATCAAGTGATGCTCACAGGGGTAAAGAAGTGGGATTGAAACTATTGAAATGAATCACATAGCGTCAATCATCACTTCTGGGGCTTGCACCCAGTAACCAGGACTTCCCAGGAGGTCACCCATCCAAGATCGTCTACGGTTCAAGCGCACTTAACTGTGGAGTTTTCCCCAAATCAAGCCCACTTAGCTTGCTACCCCATTTGAAAAACCTTAGCAAGTATTGTGCCTCATGAACCATTCAAGAAGAGATCCCTTCACTCTTTTTGACTTTAAGTATTAGGGGGTTTATGCAGTGCATTATATTAAATATCATTTTGGGATTCAACTGTGTTAAGTAAGTAATTCATGTATGACCATTTCCATGAGAGGTAGTCGTAACTGACTAATTTCTCATGATTTTTGAATAGTTTACTTAGCAATCATTGCATCAAGTGATGCTCACAGGGGTGAAGAAGTGGGATTGAAACTAGTGAAATGAATCACATAACATCAATCATCACTTCCGGGGCTTGCACCCAATAACCATGACTTCCTAGGAGGTCACCCATACCAGATCGACTCTGGTCAAGCGCGCTTAATTGTGGATTTTTCCCCACAATCAAGCCCACTTAGTTTGCTACCCTATTTGTAAAACCTTAGCAAGTATGGTGCCTCATGAACCATTCAAGAAGAGATCCCTTCACTCTTTTTGAATTTACATATTAGGGGGTTTACGCAGTGCATTATATTAAATATCATTTTGGGATTCAACTGCGTTAAGTAAGTCATTCAGATATGACCATTTCCATGAGAGGTAGTCGTAACTGACTAATTTCTCATGATTTTTGAATAGTTCACTTAGCACTCATTGCATCAAGTGATGCTCACAAGGGTAAAGAAGTGGGATTGAAACTAGTGAAATGAATCACATAGCATCAATCATCACTTCTGGGGCTTGCACCCGATAACCAGGATTTCCTAGGAGGTCACCCATCCCAGATAGTCTCTGGTTCAAGTGCGCTTAACTGTGGATTTTTCCCCACAATCAATCCCACTTAGCTTTCTACCCATTTACAAAACCTTAGCAAGTATCGTGCCTCATGAACCATTCAAGAAGAGAACCCTTCACTCTTTTTGAATTTAAGTATTAAGGGGTTTACGCAGTGCATTATATTAAATACCATTTTGGGATTCAACTGCATTAAGTAAGTCATTCACGTATGACCATTTCCATGAGAGGTAGTTGTAACTGACTAATTTCTCATGATTTTTGAATAGTTCACTTAGCACTCATTGCATCAAGTGATGCTCACAGGGGTGAAGAAGTGGGATCGAAACTAGGGAAATGAATCACATAGCGTCAATCATCACTTCCGGGGCTTGCATCCGATAACCAGGACTTCCCAGGAGGTCACCCATCCCAGATCATCTCTGGTTCAAGCACGCTTAACTTCCATATTCTAAGCTTAAATTCTAGGTCAACCTTCAGACCATTGCATGGAAGTTAGTGAGACTTTCCAGAATGATAAATAACATTAGGACAAATCCATTCATACAAAACTTGATTAAATACTTGACCTAACTAGGCCTAACCATGACAATCATTACATCAAACATATGGTGAACATGTAATCTATAGGTCATGAATGCATATCTAAACATAGGAGTCTAAAACTTATCTAAGATTCACCAAGAATATCTAATGCCCTCTCATAATAGTTGCAATAACATTTGTTAGTCCATACATTCATCAACCATCCATATATTCATCAAACATGTCAACAACCATAGACAATATACATCATATAACCAACATTTAAACTAGCAAATAACTAGCATATAAACCATGGAAACTCAACCATAATATCACCATCATAATGAATACATATACTTATAGATCACAATAGAAAATTTTTCATATTAACATAAGAAAATGCCAACCAAGTTAGGGACTTCCACGTACCACCCGACCATAGATTGAGTTGAAGAAAATTTTTCTTTCAACCAATCACCCTCGTGCCATATTCCAAGCATGAAGGTGGGACTCAAGACAAAAACAACCAGGGTTTCCCAGTAAACCACCTCCACCATCATGCTCCCATGATCCTGCCAAAACCAATAAATAGATCACATAACCAAACCAATACATAAACAATTAGGACTTCTCAGAGATTAAACTCCATCCACCCTCAGGCTTTATCGCAATCCCTCCAAAACTATTCAAGGGATTACTAGGCCCAAAACAAGCTTGGATGCTTTAGAATTTCTTCACCAAAACCTTGAGGAATTTTCCTGTCTCCACCCTCAGGCTTTACCACAATCCCGCAAAAATCGTTCAATGGATTCCTAGCCCCTATGGGAATTTTCCTAAGACCAACTCACCTAGTTCCAAAACCATATGGAAATCCAAATCTCAACCGAATAAAGAACCCCATCACACTATGGTTATCTAAAGATGGTAAGGCAAAGCTGAAATCACTGTCACACTTGGAAAAACTCATGCCAATGATAGCAAGAGAACCAAATACACACATGCATATACCATGCATGATCCAGGTGGATATTGGTGGCAACCCACCAATTCCACTTGGACCCTCACCATTGCTTCTTTCAGTTTTTCAGTTTCCTTAATTATAGCACAGTTTACTATTTTTAGAATTTTTTCAGGTCCTAAACTTCCGGAGCCGTTTTGAGGCCCTAAATGACATTTTTTTTGGAAATCTACCGCCAGCGATTGCTTGTCTACGATCTTCTTTTCCATCATAGTCCTCGGAGAGATCTTTCCAACGGGCTATCATGCGCGTCAAACGGAGATAATATGAACAAGTTACGACCCCAAGAAGTTGGTTGTCCAACTCACCCCAACAGGGCCCATAAACTCTTGGTGTTACATCTCCTCGGGTTAGGGTTTTGGTTGTTTAGGGTTTTCTCTTATTATTCAATAATAAAAAGGCCCTTGAGCCTCATTGTAGTTCAATTCAGAGGCAGGTAGCTGCCACATCTCTTCTCAGAGATAAGCTACCATCGCCCTAGCTAGTGTATTTCCATTTCTGTTTGTAAGCATATTTCAGTATTTTACATTAACGAAATGAGGTATTATTTCCACTGCATATTTGTGTTTATGGTTATCTCTGTAATTTGTAGCGTTCATGTTTAAATCTGGATCAATGGTATCGGAGTGGTCTGCTTTTTTTTTCTCTGTTTTTCTTTGCATGTCCCCAATGAGGTCAGGATATAAGGAGTTAGGGCTTGAACTGGTCGAACCTTTGCAAGACCAGCCTCACAAATCCTGACGGCCTCCCATGGCCGATGAAAAGAAAGATGAGGGGGCAGGAGACCCTATCAAAATCTTGCTCAAAGAAGCCCTCGAGCGACAAAGGAACGCGATGATGGACAACTTTGCCCAGATCCTTCAGCAGCTACCCAGGGGTGATGCATCGGCTTCCAACATCTACTCTGGAAATGCCACACCGTTTAAGGTACAAGTTAATTTTGAAATCCCCATATTCGAGGGTCAAATAGACGCAGATGTCGTCGATAAATGGTTAAATCTGCTAGAAGGTTATTTTTCTATTCATGATTTTTCTAGTCAGGAAAAGATTATTTTCGCCCTTGTCAAAGCAGCCTCCCACGTCAAGGACTGGTGGGAAACCTACTGCAAGCAGAAGGGTGAAAGTACAGGCTCACTATTTTTAGCCGCACCCACTTGGAATTCATTCCGGGATGCCATCAAGGAGCATTACTACCTTGTCGGAAGCTATGAGGATCAATACATAAAGTGGACCACGCTGCGGCAGGGAAGGGACCAAGACGTGCCATAGTTTACCAATATTTTCCATACCATTCACACAAAGTTGGGCATCAAGGATTTGGAGCAGCATTTGGTACTCAAATACTGCGACTACCTGCACAAGTACATCCATGAAGAAATAGAATTTTTAAACATCTCCTCGCTCGGCATGACATATCAATATGCCATCAAGGTCGAGCAAAAGTTAAATAGAAGAAGCGAGACTTTGGATCTATGAATCCGAAGTAAGGGAAAGGTGCCCCCAAACCACAAAACAAAGGACAAAGCCAAGGCGAAGTGGCCCAAGACAACCCACCAAAGATGTAAGCAAAGAGCAATGCCACGAAGCCAAAAAAGGACACAAGAAAGTGGTGTGAGTTCCATAAGAGCTCCACTCCAACACAAGTGAGTGTCGGGCCAAGCAATCACTAGTGGCTGAGCTAAAGGTTTCAAAATCAGATGCATGTTCCAACTCTGAGTCGGAACCTAACAAGGGGAATGACAAAGGGAAGCAGATTATTGATGCAGAGCCCAACGCCACCGTTGCCACAATGAAGATCTAAAAGGAGGAACCCGAAGATCCAGAGGAGGAGGAGTGTCTCTTCCACTCCCAGATGTGGGTAAAGGGTTCCCAGCTACAGTTCATTGTCGACAGCAAGAGCCAAAAGAACCTCATTTCAGCAAAGGTCATGAAGTGGCTGGGCTTACCGACCATAGTGCATCCACAATCGTACACCATCGGGTGGCTTCACTAAGGACGGGATCTTCGCATGAGCCAACAATGTCGCCTTCCATACAACATCAAGCCCTTCATGGATGAGGTATTGTGTGACATTTCCCCCCTTGAAGTTTGTGATGTATTATTAGGATAACCATACTTTTGGAAGTGACATGTTGTGTATGAATCAAGGCCCCATGCTGTTATTGTTACTTTGGGAAATAAGTTGTATAGGATACCGAAGGTAGCACTGCCTACGGCCATCTCTTTGGTTTCTGCAAAAAAATGCAGTAAGCTCATTTCCAAAATCAGGAAATTTGTTTTCCTGATGATACACCCTCAAGGAAAGAAGAAGATGATGGCCACGACCTCCAGACAGGGCCCTTCCGCACGACAACTACAGATGGACAAGGTCGTGGAGGAGTACGAGGACATCTTCACCTCCCCTGTAGGAGTTCCTTTGCACTATTAGATCAAGCACTCCATCGATCTGAACCCAAGTGCATCGCTGCCCAATGGACCAATCTATCGGCTCTCCATTCTAGAGAATGATGAAATCAAGAGGCAAATTCAGGAGATGTTGCAGAAAGGTCACATCCATCTGAGTTCATCACCCTGTGGGAGCCCGAACGTGTTGGTACAGAAGAAGGATGGGACTTGAAGACTCTGTATTGACTATCGAGCACTGAACAAGATCAGTGTCTGTAATAGGTACCTGATCCCATGAATTGATGACCTCCTGGACCAACTGAAGGGGGAAAAATATTTTAGCAAGATCCATTTGAAGTCAAGATATCACAAAGTACCAATCGAACCCTCCGATGTGTGGAAGACTGCCTTCAAAGCTAAGGAGGGCCTTTTCAAATGGTTGGTTATGCCTTTCGGATTGACGAATGTTACTGCAACCTTCATGAGGATAATGGATGACATCTTGCAGCCATTCACCAACTCATTTGTAGTGGTATACTTGGATGACATCCTGATCTTTAGCTAGAGTTTGGAAGAGCACCTCCACCACATCCGACAAGTTCTCCAAACACTGCGGCAACACAAGTTATGTGCTAATTTGGATAAATCACTTTTGGCATGACCCAGGTTCAGTATCTGGGATACATTATTGATGAACATGGGGTGCATGTGGATCCAGCCAAGATCCAAGTCATTCGGGATTGGCCATCTCCAACTACTCTGACAGAGCTCCGCAGCTTTCTAGGTCTTGCCAACTTCTACCGCAGGTTCGTGTTGGGGTTATCTCATATCACTTGGCCCTTGAGTCAAGTCACCAAGGGAGGAGCGAAAGCAAAATTCTTTTGGTCTGAATCTCAACAGAAGGCATTCACAGAGTTGAAAGATCGCCTCTGCTCGGCACCAATTCTCGCATTACCATACTTGCAACAACCATTTGAGGTAGAGACATATGCCTCTGACTATGTTATTGGGGCAATCCTTACTCAACACGGGCATCCAGTGGCATATCACAAAGAGACACTTTCAGACACAGTCTGAAAGTTTCCCACTTATGACAAAGAGATGTATTCCATTGTGTAGGCCCGCGAACAATGGAAGAATTACATTTTGGGGAAGGAAATGGTCATCCACATAGACCACCGACCCCTGCAGTTCATACAGACCCAAGGGAAATTGCAGAATGATCGCCATTAGAAGTGGTCCACATACCTGCAACAGTTCCATTTAAATATCAAGTATAGGAAGAGCAGCACCAAGAATGTTGCAGATTGCCTCAGTCGACCACCAATCATGGCATTAACCACCGTGCTCAACTCTTGTGGGCACGAGACTTCTAGTTGGCCACTTCTCTACAAAAGTGACCCAGAATTTGGCCACACATACTAGACACTCTTGGAGGGTCAGCGTGTTCCAAATTTTCACCTCCAGGATGCCTTGTTATGCCACCTAGGTCACCTTTGTGTTCCTTCAAGCGAGCATGCCAAGATGATTTGGGAAGCACACTACAGTCGGGTTGTTAGGCATTTGGGGTCAAGAAAATGGTGGCAGTACTGTAGAAGTATTTGTATTGGCCGAATCTTCAACAAGATGTCAGGAAGTACATCAAATCATGCATTGCCTACACTATTGCCAAACCGACCATCAAGAAGCAAGGCCTCTATACCCCGTTGCCTACCCCTAGTCGACCTTAGGAATCCATCTCCATGGATTACATTTCAAGCCTCCCTTCCACTAAGCATGGAAACGACTGTGTTTTTGTGGTCATTGATAGCTTCTCGAAGATGCCCATTATGGCGGCCTGCAAGAAGAATATCACAGCCGAATCCACTGCTAAACTCTTATTTGAACAAGTGTGGGTACACTTTGGGATCCCACAGTCTATCATCTCAGATCGGGATAGCAAGTTCCTCATTACATTTTGGTCCAGTCTCTGGTCGATGCTGGACACTAAAATCACTAAGTCCATAGACTTCCATCCTCAAACTGATGGTCAAACAGAGGTTGTCAATAGGATGATCGTACATATTATGCAAATGTACAACTCAAAGCATCCACGCACTTGGGACAAGAGCCTCCCCTATGTTCAGCACAGCTACAACCGAGCTCTCCACAGCTCGACTGGCCATAGCCCTTTTCAGGTGGGCTTGTGATTCCAGCCACTATGTCCCATTGATGTGGCCATGCCATTTGTAGCTACTCACACAGATTCGGCTCATGTCCAGTCTAAAACAGATAAGGAAAACAGCTTCATTGAGCACATCCAACATATTCGCCAGCAGGTCCATGAAATTCTGGAGAAATCAAATGCCAAGTACAAGCAGTGACATGATCAACATCAGGTGCCACACAATTTTCAGGTGGGCGATAATGTCTGGTTGCATTTGCAAAAGGAACGCCTTACCGGAGCCTATCAGAAACTCAGACCACTACGATATGGTCCTTACACCATTACCAAGGTTGTGAGAGACAATGCATTTGAGCTCAACATTCCCACATTCCTTGGCCTGCACCCTGCGTTCAATGTGGACTGCCTTTGGCCATACTTTCCACCATTACTAACACATCCAACATTGCAGAACAGCTCACACCCACAGAGGTAAATCCAGATTGCATGGAACAAGCTGCAACTGATCGGATCATGGACACACAAATCAAGCCACTCACTAGCAGAATATCCAACTGTATCGAGTTGTCAAAGCAGGCCAACTCCTTCACCAGGAAAAGTGGCTCACAAGGGACCAAGTTCAGCAGAAGTTTCCTCATCTCATGGATGAACTCAATGCAATGGGGACCATTGCTTCCTAAGGGGGGAGGAATGATCCAGGTGGATATTGGTGGCCACCTGCCAATTCCACTTGGACACCCACCATTGCTTCTTTCAGTTTTTCATTTTCCTTAATTGTAGCACAATTTAATTTTTAGCAGTTTATTGGGTCCTAAACTTCTGGAGCCATTTTGAGGCCCTAAATGACGTTTTTTTATAAATCTACCTACTGGTGTTTCATTGTCTAAAATTCTCTTTTTTTCATAGTCCTCAAAGAGATATTTCCAACGAGCTATCATGCACATCAAACAGAGATAATATGGCCAAGTCACGACCCCACGAAGTTGGTTGTCCAACTCACCCCAACAGGGCCCATAAACTCTTGGTGTTACATCTCCTCGAGTTAGGGTTTTAGTTGTTTAGGGTTTGCTCTTATTGTTCAATAATAAAAATGCCATTGAGCCTCATTGTAGTTTAGTTCAGAAGTAGGTAGCTACGACATCTCTTCCCAAAGATAAGCTACCATCTCCCTAGCTGGTGTATTTCCATTTCTGTTTGTAAGCATATTTTAGTGTTTTACATTAATGAAATGAGGTACTATTTCCGTTGCATCTCTGTGTTTATGGTTATCTCTATAATTTGTTGCGTTCCTGTTTAAATCCAGACCAATGCATTCACAAACTATCTATGAAAGCACACATGCAACCTATTACTTGCAAGTATTCTGGTTGAAATTGCTTGATCCAACTTTTCCTTCCTTTCCCTTGCTTTCGTGTCCTTCCTCTGCTTTCCTTGTTTGCTTCCTCCTCTTGGTGCTTTTCTCTCTCTGAAACTATTTCCAAAACCAAAGTGATAAAGGTCATGAACTGATCCTAACAAGCCTTTTTATCATTGAGGCCTCTATTTTCATCAATTTCCTCTATTTTCCTTCAATTTCCTCCTCATGCAAATTTGTGACCATTCATATTCCTTTTCTCCTATTTTCTTTTATTTCATAAACAAAAATGCTAATTAATGCCACTTTTCCTTTGCCAATTCCATAACCATCAATAACCAAAAGTGACACCCACTAGGATGTTTTTCTCGCCATTATACTTGGAATATGTGTCCCATGACCTTGGTCTTATATCCTTTTACATGGAAAATAAACCAGGGGTTGTTACAAACCCCTCCCCCTTGGTGGAACATTGTCCTCTGTGTTCAATTACACCTATGGCTAGCAAACTATTGAAAACAAAACATACTACCTATGAAGCTTTATAACCCAACTCGTTGCAGTATTTACAATGACCTCTACTGAAAACAAAACAAGATACCACTAATTGGATCTTTATAACATAGCTCATTATGATATTTACAATAATAACCACATATACTTATGCACATTTTCTTCAGCCAACAAATAATGATATTGTTCATGGTCCTTTATAAATCCAACTCAATACAATATTCACAATAAAATACACATATATACATATGCACATTTGTTTTAACCAACAAATAAAAGGATACGATGCATACATCAGTCAACAAGGGAATCCAGAGGCTAACACCTCCATCCTCAAAAGTAATATTAGGATTCACCTCTTTCCTAGGAAGTCCAAAATCCACTACTATATTCAAACCTGCGTCCAATATCCAACGCTATGATCCTTGCGCTATGTGTTCTCTCACTGAACAATTATTGACTCATTGTTCCAGGGCACACTCCCAATATGCATTTGATTCCATTTGGCAATGCTAATGACCAAAACAAATCCATCCTTCGACCTTCTCTTCTCTGATACATAGTCACTCGAGAAATCTAGTCAACCCCTTATGTGTAGTCACTGACCTTCCAAGTTCCCCAGCATCCCCTTTCATGGGTGATCTATCCCTTGGTAAGGTCTCCTCATGTTGGAAGGTCCAAAAAACAAGGCATATCCCTACCTTAAAACCATCATAACGTTCATGGCATGCTCATGGCAATCAATGGACACTATTGGGTACCAAATTCCCACACTAGCCTTGTTGTTGAAGTGCTTTACCAACATATTGTTGCATGTTCCAATTCCTTTTACCATTACTGCTAATTCTTGCAGTCAGTTCAGCCACCCAATCAAGCATTCCTCGCTTTGTTGTACCAAGCACATAATTGCCATTAGACTAAAAAGAAATTGAAATAAATTCAAATCATACCTCACTAGTGGCCTGTCAATAAGGTACACTTGCAATTTTTGTTTATTTGTTATCACAACAAGTCAAACTAGCTCTTTGATTAAATCATCATGTATAAACATATCACATCCAGTTAGCTCAAAATGCAACCATCATAAATCAGATGTAACCATCATGAATAAGAGTCATAGATCACATGCATAATTAAAACTAAAATAAAATATTGATAATTATCCTTCAATTGGTTCTTTGTTTATGCCTTTGTTCTTGTCCTTTTGTACACACACCGAATCGATTGCCAAACCTGACAAGCATCCATTGCCTTCTCTCCTCTTCAGTCATGTGCCCATACACACAATGTACATCACAAAACATACACCCATACATAGTGTACCACACAATACATACACCTACACTTGGTGTATAACACAACACATACACCTATACCTGATGTACAACACAACACATACACCTACACCCAGTGTACAACACAATACATATACGTACACAGAGTACTTCACAACAAATACACACATCATGATACAACGATTGCACAATACACGTAACATAGTAGCACACATACACAACACAACATGTACGACACGTACACAATACCACATGTACATAACACTACCCGCACAAAGCGTACACATACTTGCACAATGTGCACACTACACCACATATAAACAACACCACCTTCACAATGTGTACACTGCACTACATGTACATAGCACCACCTACACAACATTTACATAACACCACATGTACACTGCACCACCTACACAATGTGTACACAACACCACATGCACGCAACACCACATGTACATAACACCACATGCATGCAGCACAACATATACAACATGCACATTGCACCATATGTACACAACACTGCATATACAACATGCACACAACATTATATGTACACATCACCACACATACAACATGCACACAATACCATATGTACACAAAACTGCATATATAACATGTACACAACACTGCATAACATGTAGAGAGAACCATATATACACAACATTGCATATACAACATTTACACAACACCATATGTACATAGCGTCGCATATGCAACATATACACAACACCATATATACAACAACGCATATACAACAGTAGTATTGCACATCCAAAGACCACACTAACTCTATCAAGAAGCCTAGATTCTAGTGTCTTTCCACTATCCATGCTTGTCACAGCTGTTATAGACATTTTTGGGCGCTTCAACCCCAATCATAAATGTTCGTAAACTGAGGGCTCCTAAGTCCCTAAAAGTGTTGCTTCATTGCCTAAAGGAACAAGGTCAACTGATTACATCATCTCCCAGAAGTTCTCCACTGAAAACTGCTCATAAATGGTCAAAACTGGACCATACTGAAAGCTCAATGCAGGGGGTGCGATGCATATCACCTTCCCCATGTACAAGGTGCGATGCATACTGATTTTCTCCTATGTAGGGTGTGATGGTCGGGAATGGACAAATGGCAGGGACAAAAATGCGAGGTGGAAGATCATGGAATCTTCCAGAAGCTTCCCATCTGACACTTGCCTCTCTATTTTCGACCAAGGATGAGTAAGAGATCATCATTCTCCAAGTGGAAGCAGGAACTATTAGAGAGAAGACACTAATCAAGATCCCAGAAGATGACTCACCTCTCTGTAATCATCTATATATGGATCCCTCATCACAAAGATCCAGAGGCTAGAATTTTGTATCTTAGAGAGAAGTATTGTTGGTTTTCTTATGTACATTCACAGTGTTGGGTGATCTAGCTTTGCTTGAGGTGAAGAAGGGCTTCCTAGTTGGAGGATGATGCTGGGTCAGAGCACATGGTTGTAATCCTCTTGCTACTTTTCATATGAATAAAGCTATTCTTGTTTCCTTCCATATTCTTGTGTACTTGTTCATATATGCATGTATATGGTTAATACACATCTGATCCTGTATTATTTATGAATTTAGATCCTTGTTTCTTGCATAGTAGTATGTTGTTGTGATTCCACAGGTTCTTTTGAAGCTGCGCAGACAAAGAAGAAGCGGCGAAACTCTATCAAGAAGGAGAGGAAATCAAGCGCAAGACTCAGATTGGTCCTCTTGGTTCTCCTCTCATCTATTTTCATAAAAGGAAACAATAGTAGACTTTGATTGTTTGTTTCTAAGATAGCCACCCATCTTAGTGGGAATAGCAGCTGTTAACACCCAGGTTGTTCCCTATGACTCCCAAGGGAATACGGCCGGGGTGATCACTAACCAAGCTTTGAATTATAGGTCCTAGCCTACCTATAATCAGAGAGGGCTCTCTCTTTAAGTTTTGCCTCTGTTTTGTGAAGACTTTAGGCTAGTTATAAGTTTTAGTTTTTGTTTGAGACTTTGGTTGTGAACTGTTGTTGTGAGAAGGGCATGAAATGTGTGAAAGATGCTAATCCATTGGGCATATGGAGTCAAAAATCTGAGACAGTCCTGGTGCCTGTGATGGAGAAAGTTTTACTGCAAGGATAGATGGCTATTCTTAATATAAATTTCTGATTAGTGAGTGAAACAATGGGGAATGGAATTACAAACAATGTGATAACAATTTGAACAACAATTTCTACTTAGTAGCATACATGAATTACTAAATAGTAACTGTGAAATTTTCAGGGTTTATTGGAGCAGTTAAGAATTCCAATTAAACAAGTTGAAGTCCTAGAAAACATTTATAGTAAAGACAGATTGAGATCAGGGTGTCTCCATGGACAAATCCTGAGCTATTCTTTTTCTTTCTTCCTAGATTTAGAACAACATATGAGAGTTGTGAGCTTAAACAAATAACAAAAACATTAATAGAGATAGAGAACACTATTTATATTAAGCCATAGCACTAGAATCCTGTAGCATTCAATGGTTCCAAGACAACATGCATCAGTAAGACCCAATTCCTGTAACTCCAAGCTTTATTTATATCATCCTTTCAGAAATTACAGCCGAGTTCTCCTTTTTTCACCAGAAAACAACAACAAAAAACCCACCCCTGCAAGCTTATTCGAGGGGGAATATATACAATCGGTTTTACAAAATATCTGAACGGTGAGTCATTTGATAGATTAAATACGCTCACCAACTTTACAAAATAGCAGATAAGGAAGTTATTACTACCCTAAATGTAAGATAAATAGTCTTTAACTCTGTCAGAACTCTTCTTGACCTTTGGAGGACACTGAGTCGGTTGAGCGTTCTGCATTAGTGCTGAATGATGTGTCTTTATACTTTGTCATGCTGTAGCTTTCTCGGCCCTGTTACCTGTAGCTGTCAGTGTTGCTTTTAGTGGCCGAATCTTCCTGCTGAGTTGGCTCATTCCACTTTTCTCCAGTCATAGTGTATGCATCATATTTTCTGAATATGACGACTTATGTTTTTTTTATGACAAAACTTTGATGAAAACCTCCTGTTTACAGTAACAACTGTATCATTCTGATCCACCACTCCTGTGTAGGCAATTGATGCCTCAAAATTGCATCTAAGATTTCATCTGCCTTTGTGTATTTGTAGAAGTTTGGAGGCACTTCAAACAAATGTCTAATCTCATTCATAATAAAAAAATAAGTTCTCTATTCTGTCATAGAGACTTTGCCCAGATGCTGGCCCTGTTACCTCTGAAGTGCTTGATCCTTGACTGATCTAATTGGTGGAAAATGTGTTCACCCTTTTTGCATAAATCTCATGTGATAGCAGTCTCCCTGCACTGTTCAGCAAGCTAGGAAGACCTCTGCCCTGTAATGTTGCAAACTTGTCCATGAATCTGTTGACTTCTATTTGCATGTCCTGGCTTCTTCTATCCAATGTCTGCACCAAGCTTTTCAATGTGAGGACCCTCTTTATCAGCTGAATGGTTTTAGTTCTGTTGGAGATTCCTATTGCTGCCAGCTGAGGACCTGTCCGGTTATTAAGCACATTGATCATTCTGTTGGCTATCTCAGGCATACTGCCTAGAGATGCCCTTGCTCTATGGACTTCCTTCTGTGCTTTGCCTATGAGCTCCATTTGCTCAGGATAGTCTCAATATATGCACTGATCCATTATTGATTTGCCAATTTGGGTCCACAAAACTGTCTTGACCTCAGCCACCACTTTGTCAAGGGTGAGCTCTTTCTCCAGCTCCTTTATCTTTTCTTTGAGAGCTTTTATTTCTCTCCCTTTTTCAGCTACATTCTGCTTGGATTTGTCATATTTTTCATTAAGCCTAGCTAAATTCTCCTTGGCTCCATTTAGCTCTGTCATCTGGGCTTCTAGGACCTTGATTTCACTCATCAACTTCTGCATATCAAGGCTCAGAGCCTGCTCTGAGGTTGGTGCTGGTGCTGATGTTGATGTTGATGGAGTTGTCTGCTCTGTGGGAGGAGCAGTAGTCTGTGGGGGCTCCTCAAGGTTTATGATCTCTTGAGGGGCCTGAGAAGTTTGACCTCCTTCTTTCTGTTGTAGGGCTGCCTGCAGTACAGCCTCTGTGTCCTCCAGCTTCCCTTCTGTTTGCACTCGCTGTTTGTGCAGTGCTACCAGCAATGTTGCTACCTCCTGGTCTTGTCTTTGTTGGGCAACCTCTTCTGTTTGAGGGTGAATGGTTGCTGGGAACTTAATCTTCTTTCTTAGAGCTGCAAGGTTTGCATCTCTTATTTTCAACAGTGTTTGTATAGCCTTTGGATCCTTTGGGTCATGCCCAAGCTCTATGATTATATCCTCCAAAGACCTGATCCTGTTGCCTTTGGCCTGAGAGGATGCCTTCTCCAACTCAAGTTGGGCAGCTGTATTGTTTAGGTTGTTTTCCGACCTATTAGCCAACAATGTTTTATCTGCCAGTGTTGAATAGACCATCTCACCCGTTTGCTTGTGAAGTTCTATTTGGTCCATAGGGTGGATGTCCTTGGCAAGAACCTCAAGGTTGGTTCTTATTTAGTCTACAGCTGACTATGGCTGCAGCATAGTGGGCATGAAATGACTCATGTTAATTTTCCCTTTTGTTATGTCATAGGCTGACATAAGCCTCTGTTGATTGGTAGGGGCCATCTTAAGCAACTGGTTGTAGATTTGGAGCCTGAGTGGCTCATTTCTCCTTTTAATATCAATGAATTGTTGCTTGATGCCTGTCTCTGCTCTCCTCTGCTGACTTGAGGAGCTGACCTCTCCTCCAAGGGTTCTTTCTTGTTCCTGCTGAAAGGAACTGGCAGATGCCTCCATGCTTGGTGGGCCCATGCCCAATGATTTCCCCATAGGCATTTCTTCCTCGGAGAGGGGATTCAATCTCTGCCTTTTCTCCCCTTGATTTGTGGATGTGGTGAGGGGAGTCTCCTGCTCTCTATCCCTCTTCTTTCCCTTTTCCTCTTTCTGTGGATTTTGCAGCACTGAGGCCTCCACTGTCTTTTCTTGCCCACGAGGCATATTCTCTTGAGCCTGTTGCTCAGTAGGGCTTCAGCTGTTTGTTCTTGCTGTATAGGCTGCCCCTCTTTTTGCCCTTTTTCTTGTTGTTCTGCCTGCTTTTCTGCTTGTTGTTCTGTCATAGGAGGTGGTTGTTCCTGCTCCATCTGCTTGCCTTTATCCTTGCTTGGTTCCTATTGGGCAGTTTCGGCTGCTTGCTGCTGGGCTGTAGAAGATGAGGCAGCTGCTCCAAGTTGCCTTTGATAGGAAGAGGAAACCTGCCGACAAGTTTCCAAGTCAGCCTCTTTCTCAATATTCTTTGCTTCTCTTTGTAGCA
>APFE031159733.1:0-61867 GCA_000404065.3 Pinus taeda
CCTTCGACGAAGATCACTTCCTGTCGACTTCAGCTCATTATCCGGGAAAGTGACCTGACTCCCTTCTGGTACCTTGGAGCCTGCATGCCTCAATGGCAGGTTCTTTGTGTTCGACGCGAGGTTTTCATCATTGGCCTCCGATCGCACGACTCTACGGGTGTTCGACATCGGCTCATTCATTCACACGCCGTAGACTGTACCTATAGTACCTTGAGGACCATTGTTATTACTGATGGTACCTCTCGCGTCTGTTAACAGCTTTCATTATTTGCTGGTAATCAGACGATGTTCATGCATGTTCGACTTCAGCTTACATTTTCGCATGCTTGAACTTGTACTTGTGTTCGGGTCGAGGTGGAGCACAAGACCCTGGATTGTGTCTGTTGTAATCCAGGCGTGATTTTGATACATGACTCTTTCACTGGATGGCTGCGACCATACCTGAGTCTATTCATCGATCCCAACTAGATGGCTACATCCATACTATGGATCTTGATTATTATGTACTCTGTCAATGGATGGTTGCGCCCATACCACATATATCATGTATTTGAACTATCATACTATATCTCTCCATGCAGATTCTCGACGGCAGTTGGATATGATCTTGTAAAGCACTTCACCTCTCTCTCTCTCGAGGCTCATGCTTTAGGGGGCATCTTTTATGCAGTAATTTGTCACCGTTGGTCACCGTCCTTGTTACCCCCACTATCACACACTGGAGGACACATTTACGGACCTGTGACCAGTGACATAACTTGAAAACACTTGCATTGAAGTCTCCTAAGTATGAACTTCAATATCCCTGAAGACACCCTTTGAAGATTAACCTTGGAAAATACCCTTTTTTTCATTAGCGCGGGTCCACAGTGTCTAACCCGTGCCAATGGCTCAGTTCCTACAAAGAGGGCACGCCCATAGACGCTCTGTCACAGAACAAAGCCCGCGCCACACAAAATTAGTCGTGATTTTTGGCCAATGCGCACTGAAGTGATTTTTCCTCCATTACTCATGCAGTTCCCTGAGGAAAAATCCCATGGATACAGTCGAGTGTCGCTTTTTCATCCATGACAACTCAGTCCAAAGGCTATTCTGGGACAATGCCAAATCTTCGGCAGGTGTCCAGATACGATGAATACCTTCTCCCCTTCCAGCTATAAATCATTGTCATCTTGCATTGAACCAGCTAGTTTTTTGGGAAGTGCTAATGATAGAGTCAGAGTGTTGAAGTTTTGATAGTGAGAGCTGAAAGAGAGGTTATGCTGCCGGATTGTTGAGAGAGGAAGTGACTTTGCAAAGACATATTGGACTGCTGACCTAGTTGGAGAAGATTTGCAACGTCAAGTCTTAATTGGTTGTAACTCTTCTCTTTTTTCTATTTGAATGATAAGCGACTGTTATTATGGTTCCACTCACATGTTCTCCTAGTAATATTTGAGTTATATCCTGCTTGACTGATATATAATTGTATGATATTGGATTTTACGCTTGTTTTGGGTTGTTCTTCATTTGTGCAGGTGTCCATGCGTGGAGCGCAAGGATAGTGACCGGCCAAAGCTAAAGGACAGGAGCGACACTTCTCCCATAGCAAATAGTGTTGGATCCCAGGTTGGTCTCTCTGATCAACTTTTAAATTGTGCAATTAGGAACTTGCATGCAGCGTGTATGATTGTTGCTAGACCCCTGTGGGGCTAGTGGGATCGCCTCTGTCCACAGAGGGGATTTACCTCTGCAACAAAAAGGATACCACGTTACACCTTTGTCAAACTCGTTAAAATATTAAACGACATTGGATTCGTCGCCATGACGAACATGAGCTTCTCCTTCCTAAGGCTCATTAAACTTACTAGGTCAAAGTCATTTGAAGGATGAACTTACAGCGTAAGAACATGCTATCCCCTTCAAGCTTACGACCAAAAATAATTGAGGCACTTACCAGAAATGGTGTGGGAAAATGGGAAATTCTATCAGTCGTGTCTGCAGCTCACTCTTGAACATGACACTTTCTGCTTCGTGTTGGGTTGGGATATCCTCCTTTTCATCATTGACCTTCCTAGGTTGGGCCATTAATTTTTTCCTTCCATTTTATCTTTGCCACGTCATCATGACCACCAATCCTATGGATCCAAAAACAGCTAAACTCCGGAGTTGTGTCGCCGATATGTTCAAGAGTTAGTCCTTCTGCAGTTACACTTACTCCTGATTCTCTCTATCGTCTTAAATCATTTGCATCCCTGTCTCGTGTCGATGATGTGGGATACATCATGGTCCTCCTTCAACACGGTCGCTTCCTATCGACTTCAACTCATTATCCAGGAAGTTGGCTGAGAGAATCCCTTCCAGTACCTTAGAGATTGCATGCCCTAATGGCAAGTTTTCGCATTTGACGACAAGTTCACATCATTGACTTTCGATCGAGTGATTTCTTGGGTGTTCGACTTCAGTTCCTTTATTCACATTCAATGAATTATGTTGCTAGTACCTTGAGAGCCATTGTCATTATTGGTGGTTTCTCTCACACTTGTTAATGGTTCACATCATTGACCAGTAATCAAGCAACTTTCTAGCATGTTCGAATTCAACACATTCATTCACATGCTAGGATTTGTACTTTGATCGGGTCATTTGGAGCACAAGATACTGGGCTCATATTACACCAGTCCAGGTTGCAAGGCAATGTGACATGATCATGTTAATATACATATCTCTTTCAGATGGGTGGTTGCAACCATACCATGAGTTGTTATATGTGATCCTTCTCATTATTGGATGGTTGTGACCATACCTTGGTTTCCTTATGATACCTTCTATTGGATGGTTGCACCTATGCCTTGGATCCATTTACATGATCATTCTCTGGATGGATGCATCCATACCATGATTCATGTATCATCTATCAGAGTTTTCAGTGATGTATATGTATCTATGCTTGCTTGCATGTTTTCCGACGACCAGCTCTAGTTCCCTGCATCCACTTGTAAAGCATTTCACCCCTCACTCTATTTCAACCTTCATGCTTTAGGGGGCACCTGTTACACATTATTTTTCCACTGTCCCTGTACTCCTAGTCCATGATCCTAGAGGACCTCTACAGTGAACCCTACATGCTTTCCCATCATGAAGAAACTCCCAGTATGTCCCTCTTCATGAGCAGAATAATTCCCCTTTGCATCATTTCCCAAGAATCTTCCTTTTACCCCAATTTACAAGATCATCGCTACTGACTAGTTTCCTCCTCGCACTGATTTGCAGAGATTAAAACTAGCACTAGCATCGTACGGAGCGACTGAGCCCTTTTCTAGTCACGTCGATCCTCTTTTGGAAAGTTTTTTAAATATGGAGTCGAAGCTTCCAGGTCTAGAAGCTTCGAAATGGAAGTCTGGTAGATGGTTGGGCTAGGTGGAGCCGAAGAAGTTAGTTTGGGCTCCTTTCCCCTATTAGGATGGAACAAACCCAAGAGATAAGACCTTCTCCCATGATGAGAGGAACCATATCCCCTCCATCCAATCTATATAGGCCTCTCTTTTCCAAAGCTAAACTAGTTTTTGGAGTGAGTTTGAATGATCAACAAGACATCTATAGCTTGTAGCTTTCTAATGTATGTTTGAGGGAGAATAGTGTGTTTTCTTTGGTTTGAGACTAAAAAAAAGAGGCCTTAAAACTTCCCTTTTTGGGGCTATCCATGAGATGCTAGCTGAAGTGTGGGAACCTGAATACGTCAGAGGAGACTAGCAACGTCAAGGCATTGGTTGTTGTTGAGTGATAAACGGTGTCTTTTTAACTCCTAATTATCTTCACATTAATTGTCAATCCAGGTACGATTTTATATTTCAAGAGTGTACTCAGTCTGAGGTGGCTATTTACTCAAGAGTAGTGTTTCTAAATTGCAGTACAGTGCTCTCAAATACAAGAATAAATGGATGCAGCTGGTGAACTCAAATTGCAGTTAAAAGAAACTTAATGCTCTGAAACTAAATCATTCACTCAGGAAATTACAGAAATTATCAGTCAAGGTTGTAGTAGCAATAACTCTTTCCTCTATCAACTAATGTGAATGAAATCAATCATGAACAAGATCCTCAATCTGAGAACATAGACAGTGATAGTCAATGTCCTTTACTGTTGTTGATCTTACACTTCCACACCAAAACAATTAACTGGAAATGACAATTCAATCAATAATGTCGCTAGTAGAAATGAAACAAATGCACTTGTTGCAATAACATTTAAAAGGTGAAGCCAAATCCTTTCATGAAAGAGATAACAAAAAAGCTTATTTGAACAGCAAAGCTAATTTACCGGATATGAACAACAACACTAAATTAATGGAAATGAACAACAAAACTAAATTAATGGCAATGAACAGCAAAACTAAATGAACAACAATCTGTAATGAACAGCAAAGTCCGAAGTGAACAGCGAAGCTTTATAACTAGAATGAACAGCATAACAATTTAAGTTGCAAAGGATAACAATCTTTTTTATGGTGGAAGAAAATAGCAATGCAATCCAATTGCGATTTCATGCACGAAACTATTTCAAGAAAATGTACAAGAACGGGAATTTAGAAAGCAATGCAACTCAAAAGCAATAAAAAGTAAATCAAACCATCACATGACTAGAACTATAAAATAATGGTACAGGTAGCAAGTGGATCCACTAGGGCCGAGCCTTTAGCCGCCAATGAAGCACCGCCGAACTTACTCCAGTATCAAATAATGGAACAACAACTCTTTTATTTATTAATCATCAAACTGTCAAATCATTACAATAGCAAAAGCCTTGAGAATTACAATGGTAATGCAACATTCCCCCTTTCCTCCTATCCTATCCTATCATATCTCTAGTAATCCCTAACTTAATCTCTCATAATCTATCCCATCATGAATCATGATTCCTCTTCCTCCCCTTCTCTGATCTCTGTTCTCATTTAAATACACAGAGAGCAGAGAGAAGTTACAACAGATAAAATTACAATATGATTTCTATTACAAAATTGGATTGTTCTCAAAAAATTGATAAGCAAGATCATATCTAAAATATCTTTCCATCAATCATTCAACAGGAATAGGTTGAATTTGGCATTGCAACTAGGATAATTTGGAAAATGGCCACAACAGCTAATCTAAGAAAAACGTCTTCAGAGAACCTTCTATTTCTCTTAGTACAAGCTGAATTTGGGAAACTTGCTTATTACAAAACTAATTTGGTCCATTATGAACGAAACCCATGTTTCGGATTTTCCAGATTCTTCTCCATTTGCCCGAACCATTCAATACAAAATTGTCACTTCTTATTCCAGCAAATTTCTGAGTTGGAATATTTAATGATGAGTTGGAGATCAAATCTTCAATCTGGAAAATATATTGGAGGCTAGAATGGTGAACAAATTTATTAATAAACCATCATTGGTAAAAACATGCACAATAATCAATTTATTAAAAATAAAGGAGAAGAAATAATATTTATCCATAAGAGCATAAATAATTATAAAATAGAATTATATGATAAATTATGATAAATGACTTGATAAATAATGGTAGAAATGGGTGAAATAGGTGTTCAAAAGTGATAGTAATAATAACATATTAATGGCCCAACAGTTGTAATCTCTTTTTGAATTTATATGAATACAACTATTGATTGATTTCCTACATGAAGTGTTATCTTACATCTTTATGGCTTAATGTTCCTTGACCTATTAAGTAGGTTGAATACAATTTGTATGCTATCACATTTGTTGTTTGTTGTTTGTTTTCTTGTTTTAGGCATTTAAAGGAAAGAAACGAAAGATAGTTGGAGTAAGGAAGTAGGATCATCACCAAGCAGAATATCATTTAGCTAGAGGAACTGTTTATGTCTGTACTCAGAATTTACCTATACCACAACTTTGTTTTGGAGCCTCCCTACCAACCTTTCACAACAGCATGTCTTGTCTTGTCAAGTACACAACCTTCGGTGATTTTCTTGCAGAATGACAGCTTGTCCATCAAATCTTGTTGCATCCCCCTCACAGGTTGTTTCATCGAACTTACTCCAACTGCAAGTTGAGTAGCTCCCTCAAGAAATTGTGCAATTCTGGAGGGCAACCAGCCTTCCCTCCAGAAATTGTACAATTTTGTTTGGTAGCTTGCTAGGATCCATAATTCTGCAAATGTTCCTGTCACTGTTCACTGAGAAAATTGTGCAATTCCTCCCAGCATGGCTGCTCAGCACATAAATTGCACAATTTTGGGCAACAGTCAGCTGCTCTACCCAGAAATTACGTAATCCCTCTGAGAAACCAACCCATATCCCTCCCATAGATGCGCATTTTTTTCCTCCCACCTGAGCAGACTGTTGCATGTGCAGTTGAGTTGACCAATTCCCTTCGGGACCGAGCAAAACTGATTTGCATGCATGGATTGCTCCTCCTAAGGTAGCATGCAAAGGCATCCCTTATTTCAGGGATCTATTTTTAGAAGTTAGAGGTTACATACAAGGATCATTTCATCAACCTCCCACCAAGTGTTGCTTTCACTAGATTTGTGGCATGCGCGTTGCAACCTTGATTCTATTGAAACTCATTAACCGGATGTTGCAGAGCTCATTCCTCACATCGATCTTGCAGCTCTAACATCCCACATTACATCTAGGAGTCGTCGGCACATTCAGCTCTATTGTTTTGGGGTAAGCCTGTTTTTCATGTCTCGCGCTGCGTTTCTGGCGCCTTTTGTGTTTCACTTGTATGAATGTTGTCTACTTGATTTTAGTGAGTGCTTACTGTCGTTTTGATACATACTAGCTTATACTAGCACCATTTTAGTTTTCATTAACATTTCACTGTTGCCGCATGCATGACATTGTTTTGCATGGACAGTCGTCGTTGCAGCGACTCACTTCACACACATGTATGCTTTCCCATTTTCCGAATCGTACACTTGTTGCTTGCCTGAATGATCACTCACTCTTGTTTGCACTCATCTCATTATGCTTTCACTCTTCTTTCAGTCACCCACTGGCCAGACTGGGTTTACTTGGCCCCAACCATGCCTTGCCTGGCTAGCACTACGCATTTCTGGAAGCAAAGGCTCTACATTCCTCCCAAAAATTGCACAAGTCTAGCCAGGCACTATCCTCCAGCCTTGCATTGCGCAATTCTTGGAGGCAGTGTCTTGTTGGCCCTAGAAACTACACAATTCAGTTCTCTAGTTGCATGTCACTGTTGATTGAAATTGCGCATTGCGCAGTTTCAGTCCTCAATAAGCTAGGTTGGACTATGTGTTGCACAGTTCCAGCATTTAGTTAGCCTCCTAGCAGCTCAGACTATCCCTTACACAGTTTTGGCAGTTAGTCTCCTAACCTCCCAGCGGAAATTGTGTGACCTTCATGATCAGTCACATAGGTATGTTGCAAGTTAGTTCTCAAGTTCGTTTTGGTTTTGGATTGACAGATTGGTTTCCATGGGTGTTTTCATGTCTCTAGGTATCATAGGTGTTCATCTACCTCTCAACAGCATAGGTACAATGGTTTCTAGGAGAGCAAAGTCGAAGACATCGTTCATAACTCACTTGGGAATGTAGTTGATCAAGTGTCTATGAACTCTCTTACCTGTTGTTAGTGTAATCATTTGCATCCTGCCATCAATGATTGAAAATTCTCTTTTCATATCATTTTAAGGGCCCCACTCAGAATTTTATTTTATCATTCCGCTAGGTCATGCAAAAAATTAGTCACTGATGGTATCTTAGTCCAAAAACATCACTCTTCCCTAAATGTGATTACTTGTTGGCATAGTTTCATATCTTTTTGAAATTAAATCATCCATAAAGTTAATTTTATCATGCCATTTGTATCATTCATGAGTTCATCCTATCATCTTGAAATTCAGTCCTTCAAGGTCTCATTAGGTCGTTTAGGGTTTTTCAAGGTTTCATTAGGTCATTAGGGTTTCCAAGGTTCCAATAAAACTCCATTCCATTGCATAAGACTAGCAAGTAAAGGGTGATCAAATAACATATATTCACCATGTGAAGATGATTTGTAAAGAGAAATGCTTATTTCATCATGTAATTTTGAGTTCAAATGTAAATTTTTATATTTTCACTATGTAATTTTATGTTATTCAATTTGTAATAAGTTCATGACTCCCAAGCTACGAACTCAGAGTTCCACATGCCAAGCATCAAAATGTCAAAATCAAATGAGAACTAGACTTGAAGATATTTCCAATGAGCTATCATGAGCTCAATTTGGAGTTGAGGAAGGACTCCAAAAGTTGCCTGCAAGAGTACACTGCATTTTTGCACCCCCATTCTGAACTTTTTGACCAGTATTGGGAGAATTGATTTTTGAGGGGCTATACTTAATCATTTTCAATGCTTGATAGGTCCATTGTGTATCCCAGAGAGATATATTTCCAACGATCTATCATGATATCAATTTGGACTTCTGGGGGGCACTACAAAGTTGATTTGAAGTAAGCAATGTGCACCTTGTAAATTGAGGGTGCACCTGCCCAATTTCATTTGCAAGCTTCCAAACTTTGTGTAGGTCCTCCAAATCCTCAGAAAAGGGTTTCTCCACCTCCTAGCAAGTAAGTAACATCTAATGCCACCTATTAGCATTCCTCAAGGAAAATTTTAGTGGTGTTTGAATCTTCTATAAAAATTTGGTGTCTTCCTTGCTAAAAACCCTAGTTTCGTTCCCAATTTCCAAATATACTTCCTAATACTTTCACTACCATTCCTACATATCTAAAAACCCTATCCCTACTCTTACACTACCATTCACTTACCACAAATCCCTTTATCCTCTAAACCCTAAGACCTAGGTATCTCAATTCCCTAGGCTCCCAAATCCCACAACATTTCTACTCCCTGTCACCTCCCTCAATTTGATAATCCCTTCCCCCATATCCCTAATTTTTTCCATCCCATTCCCCACTCCCTAAACATACATTTCACTCCCAATTCATATCCCTAGGGTTTCTATCCAATCCACTATGGAAGAAGAGAAACATAGATTTCATGGAGGAAGAATAGAGGGAAGAGAGAAGACCACATAAGGGAGGAAGGATTAACCAGCATTTGGAGAAGCTCATGGAAATGTCCAACAAAGACAATGACATTCAGAGAAAGATGGAAAAGCATTATGCCACAAGGAACAAAATTGCAAGGTCAAAGCTTAAGAGGGCAAATGCCAAAATTTAAACCCTAACCATGAAAGAAGAAAAAAAGAGGCTTGATATACTTTTTGAGGCCTCACTACATGCCTAAGCCATGCCATCAGTCATCATTCAGAAAATTATGGAAAAATTTTGAGCAATTTTGGAAATTTTGTACATTCCTAGATAGTTTTGTGATAGGTGGAATGGCAGGCGCGCAACGCCCTAGGCATTGTGCTTTTGTTTGAGGCATATTTTGGGTAAATGGCCACCCCCATTAGATTCAGAAGGCCAAATAAAGTCAAGAAAACCACTTTACTAAGATTTTTTGGGTCATCTGGGCAGTCAAAGGGTCAAAAAACACCCAAAAATCATGTTTCTGCACTCTTTTGGAGGTTGGCGCTACACTTTTGAATAGTCTTGGGAGAATCAACTTTTGGAGGGTCAACACTTGACCATTTTGAAAACAAAAAGTAGATCTAGAAACTAGACAGGACAGGCTTACAAATGAGCTATCCTGGGCTCATTGTGGACACTGGGAACCCCCTCAAAAGTGGTGTTGAAGTTAGCATTGTGCTTAGGACATTGGCGCTGCACTTAAAATAGTGGCACTACGCTTTTGACACAAATTTTCTGAGCTTCATCATTTTGTAAATTTTCTCAGTTTTGACAGTTTCACCTTGACAAATCATGTTTTTACCAATGTAATTGATGGATGTAAATGTGATAATTATCTTTTAAAGTTGCCTAGGGTAAATACATTAGGTGAAAACTCTTTTTGTGATGTAATGAAACATTTTCCAAAAAGTGAGGGATGAGTCAGTTTGACCTCCCTACACTCTAGGTATCAGTTCAAATTTTTGTGGATCTCTTCCTCAACTTAGGGATTCGACCCCTGAGGATGAACAAAGGTTGCTTTGATGTCTATATCATTCCCTTCTTCACTCTTGGAAGAGGTTGGAATCAGTCAGATGTTTGGATTTTGATAAAGAGACACTATTGTATCAGAATTTGACCAGTTTTAATAGATGAGTTGTAGCTATTTCCTTGGGATACTTGTGGTATGAACATTTAGCATTATTTCTTCTATTTTCTCATATGTTTTAATGTGTTTTTTATTCCAACAATCATTTCATGTCTATTTTGTGATAGTTTTCAAGTTGATGAATAGAATTCATGAGTTTTCATGCTCTGTTTTGGGGAAACTTTCATAGTTTGTAATAATTTCTTCAATTTAGGAAAAATTCATGTGTTTTCATGCTTTTCCTAGATCCTCATTAGTATAATTCATCCCACACAAATACCCTTAAGTTTTAGGTTTTCTGCCTACCCTGCCCATTTGAATGTTTGCAATCATATCTCATTTTCCTTGACCTAGTTCTTTACCTAATCCTCATCTAGCAGTGCAATCAAACAAACAAAACCCTCTGCACTTTATACCTAGCCTAAAACCCTAATCCATCCAGCCCTCTTGACTATGATTCTTTGGAGAGAGCCCTCTCTGGCCTGGTACATCACCAAGCTAAAAGGTTGGTCTGTGGTTACCTCAGCTGGACTCTTCCTCGGCTTTGGAGATCCAGAGGAGTGATAACATACTGGCGCCGTTGCCAGGGAGTGAGAGATTCATTTTCCCTGGGTGTATGACAAAGTTTAGATCTGATTGTTGATGGTGGACAGTGATCAGGCACACGAAGGCTGAAATCATTCGCCTGGCGACTCCAAATCAGTTTCAAAATCAAATCCAATGACTCCACTGGAGGATGAACCTTGCAAAGAAATATGAAAGGACAACATGGGAATATCAGGCATTCAGCTTGGAATTTTATTCAAGACATCATGTTGTTTATCATGAATTATCTCCTCTTTTCCTGAGAATTTCCAGAAAGATTTCCAAGGTATATTATGTTTAATAAAAGATCACGAAAATCCATTGGATTCCTTTCCTTTGAAGGTTGTAAATACAAATTCCCCATATGCCTTTGATCTTGGTCCAAACCCTTTTTCTCAATCTTATGATGAACATCTTCAAATTGATGAATCTAAAGAGATCAAGACTAATCCTACAACTTCTTTAAATTCAGACAAGTGGTTATACTCTCCATGCAAACATAGAACAAACCACGAGTTTTACCAAGAAATTCAACGCTTCATTCCCAATAAACAACGCTTTATTCTTTAACCAAAATACACACATATAATATAGAGGTGACACAGAATTCAACACAATGCAGATGCCTTATGGAAATCACACATGAACATATGAAACCCTTCCAAACATAACCCTTCAACGCATAGTTCATTAACGTAGAGCTTTGAGCACATGATCTCACCATACACCTTCAATGGAACAACATTTGATTAATGAAACTCCAAGAGTTCTTTTCCATTATCAATACAAATAGATCCAATATGAGATTGTGCATCATTTTCAATCCATGCATGAAAGTTCTTGAATGTTTCAAAGGCATCAGATTTGTTCTTCAATAAATAAAGCCAACACATTCTGGTGTAGTCATCAATAAATGTCATCATATATTTATTACCATTTGCATAAGGAACATGCATTGGTCCACATAAATAAGAATGAATGAGTTCAATTTTTCTATGTGCTCTCGAATGAGAATCATGAAAAGATTGTTTGTTGTCGTTTCCTAGATACAAGCATCACATATCTTAAGTTTCTTAGGAATTGTAGGAAAATGAGTAACACAATTTTTCTCCAAAAAATGAAGGTTGTCATAGTTCAAGTGTCCAAATCTATCATGTCATAAAATACTTGATGGAAATATACCTTCGTCATAATGAGAATTGTTTGAAAATTAATGTGCACAAGCAAAGCTTCCTTGCAGCTTCAGAAGTCTTTCTTCTTCTATGCTAGTCATGACAAGTGAGTGATCTGATGCTTTTCCTGACCCCAACTTTGCCATCAAATATGTGAATGGAGTGTCCTTCTAGAAAATGTGGACCAAAGACAATAAGTTTCTCCTCAACTCTGGAAGCTACAGAACATCATGTAGAAGAAAGAAGGGAAAATTTTAAGGATGGAAAATTATCTTTAAGTTTATAAACATTGGCAAATCTCACTAGTACCTAATATACAAACTATAAAAGGTTTATTGATGTATTTGTAAAATTATTCAAATTTATAATTATTATATATATACTCTCTATATAATGTTGCGATTTTTTAGGTAAAATAATTTTATATTGTAAAATTTGGGCTAATCATTTTTATCAAAAATGGAAATTAGCGATTTTTTTTGGTAAAATCATGGAAAATTAGCCCACTTGTGAATATGAGCCCCTAAAATTTTCCATGGAAGAAAGTCTAGAAGACCAGGAAGTTTGAGCCTGATAGTGCCAAGCCCTGATGGCTTGAGTTTTGACTTAAATGCAAAGTATACTGCTCCATCAACATTATCAGTGAATTCTTCAAATCAATCTCTCATGAAATTCATGTGGTAAGTTGCTCCTGAATCAAGTAACCAAGAATCTTTCCATGAAGCAAGTGAAGCATTGAATAAGTCATCAATTACTTGAATTTTGCAATGTACCGCTACCTAAAGAGTGGACTCATGTTCTTTTCCTTTCCCTTTTCTATTTGTTTTACCTTTTCCTTTATTTCTTTCCTACTCAATTATTTCCCAAGGTAGCTTACATTGAGCGGAAGCATCATGTCCATTTCTATTGAATCATATACAATGAAGATCATACCTTTCTCCTTGGAAGTGTTTGCCCTCCTACCTCTAAAATTCTTCCTTCCTCTTCCTCTAGAAGAATCTTATGCTGATTCTTCTCATTTTGTGCAAGGCAGGCAACTTCTTCAACAGACTGAGGACTTGTCTTCTACCCAAAATCCTTCTCTCTTTCAACAAATTTCTTCTCAAGGGAGTCAAAGGTAATCTCATTAAGGTTACCACTTTCTTGCAATGACTCAAGATAATGTGAATAGGTGGGATATAGTGCCTAGGCATAAGTTATGAGAGGAATATCTATTTCAACACCAGTGGTTTTTATGTCATGTATAATGGGTCTTACTTCTGATGCTAAGGTAAGAGGGTCATCATTTTTCAATTCAAGATTGAACAACTTATTCATAAATTGAAAAACTTCAAGTTTAGAGTGTGAGTCATATAAATTATTCCTTCAACTTCTTTAAGGCTTGAAAGGCATTTTAAAAAGGCGAAATATGTTTACTCGCCTTTTCATTTACTGACGCTGCAATCAGGGCATAGGCCTTGTTTTTCTTGTTTTCCCAAATGGAAAGCTCCTTGTCTAAAGAGGGTTTTTCAGGTGCATTGTATCCTTCTCCTTCACAAATCCATTTCCACAGTTCATAGAAAATGAGGCCATGTTTGATCTTCCAGGACCACTCATGATAATTCTCCTTTCCAATGAGAACTACTCCCACTATGGAGATGACTAAATGCATTCTAAAAAAAAGTTATCTTCTTTCAATTAAAAATCACTACCTTTCTTGATGTCCTTTATTATGAGGATGAAAAAAAACTTCACACTAATACTTTAATGATGTCACCTCTCCTTAATATCTTATTGTTTCTATTACTTAATGTAATATGTGGCATATCTATTCAATTCAATGCACCACTATGCCATCATAAATCATATGTCATACCCATCATGATTTAAAAGGAAATAGCACTCATATACCATTTTTTTTATTAATAACTAATCTCTCCAAGGTTCTTTGCCATTACAAGAAAACCCAATGCCTAAAATGTTCAACACTCATAATAATTTAACGCATTCATACCATTCAACCAACATATTATATGTTCGACACAGAAGCATTTAACTCACCTTCAATACAACCAAAACACGTCTTACACTATATGATACCTAGTAATGTGCATAAGTCTTCAACGAGAATTGTCAGTAGGCATACCTTTCAATATAGACTAGAGGCACCATACTTGGACTCAAAACTGACCACCAATGCATACCATATAACATCATAGATAATTTAATATGTATGCATACCATTCAACGACCTCAATCCATGTCAAGCCAACTCCATCTGGCATTCGACTTGACACTTCTAGTGCATAGTCACAGTACCATTCAATGCAACAACAACTTCAATCCACAAGGATATATCAGCTCGTGGGTTCCCTTGGCTCGAGTGACAGGATTTAAAGTCAAACCAGCGGTCATACTCTCCATGAAAACATAGAACAAACCACGAGTTTTATCAAGAAATTCAACGCTCCATTCCAAATGAATAACACTTCATTCTTTAACCAGCATATGCACATAGAATATAGAGGCAACATGGAACTCAACACAATTCATATGCCTTATGGAATTCACACAAGAACATTGTTAGTGTCCAAGTATGAATCATGCAATTCACCCAATCCACATTTAATTGTCAACCCAGGCTTCTATCAGTTGTTTCAAGGTTATCATGCACTATATGTGCAGGCCACAGTGTCCCTACCCAGCATTGAATATTAACTATAAATTCATCAATGTGTAATAACGAGCAATAATGTAACAACAATAAGAATAGTAGCAAGTAATAACTGTAACATAAATAAGAATAACAACAATAAGGACTCACAGCAACACACTGATAAACATTCATAGAAATAATAAACTCACAGAAATAAACCTAAGGCACACCTAATCCAGAAACACCAGGTGAGGAGTGGGCTCAAATCCCTGATCAGGGTTGTGGTGAGATCAAAGAATCATGATATGCTCAGAAGATCAACTTTTCATTAATAAAAGAAATATCACAATTGTGCTTTTACAGACTCAAAATTAGAGTATTTATCGTACAACCTTAATGACTCTTAACAGTCTTGGCTTTCACAGCCTGCAACTCTACTTTATACAATTTGTAAATGATACAACTCCTAGAATTATGGAATTGCCTACGCTTAATTACATGGCGGATTTCAGAATGAAACAAAATGTTAAAAGATAACAGTGTGTCAATCGAAAGGTTGATTCACCGTTGTAGCTAGTATTCAAGAATAGCGCTGCTAGTTTGATAGCATCATTCAGTGAATCACGGTCCTGGTCATTGTCCCTTTAAATCTGCAGAAATAACCAAATTGGCATGTCACTTAGGTAATAATCCCCTACAATTTTGCTTCATTGACCAATAATCCATAAAGACATGATGAGAGGTATACCTGTGAAATTTAAGATATCGATTAACCACTATTAGAGTGAAATGGATAAAAGAACAGGGTAAAAAGGGTGAGTAAAAGTATGCAAATCTAGACACCAACATCTCCCCCCAACTGGCCTTATTATATGTCCTCATGTAGTAGGTCGCCTACGCAAGTCTAGGTTCGAGCTGCAATGATCAATGTGAAGTTGTGCAAGATCGTATTTTGTAGACTTCTCTATCCCTGGAGGCTTATACCCATATGTTTGGATGACTTCTTTCCACCAATCCTCACTTACATCATAAGCTAGAGTGTATTATTGAGATGGTAGCCAAATGATGGGAAATCATAACCTCAAACCCATCCATCGAACCCCATGAAGCTGGATGCACGCAATATATCGGGGTACCTTGTTTAGAGCTCAAGCAAAATTGGGGACCCCAAAAGGCTCATGTATCCTGACAGCTAATGACAAGAGCATCCACCTTTTATGGCAGTTGTCCCAGGCCTCCTCCTAACAAGTGAAGATCTATTTTGTGCATTTATCAGCACACCATTTCTGAGTTTCCAACATATGTTCTTTCTATCCTTTGATCCCCAAGAGGGTTTCATGTCTGTTATAAACATTCACAGACTGACAATTCTCCATCCTGATGAAAAGTGGCCTATTTTCCTGATTTTCTTCAAACGTATCAAAAGCCTTTTTCCATTTTACCTGGTTGACAGTGTAGGAGGTAAGGGCTCTAAGTTGAATGTCTCCTACATATGGCACTAGGTTAAATGATTAATCATTGCCCAGGAAGTAGTCCATTCACAACTCGCACACCAAATGTTGATCCAAAATATTGTGGCATCTCATGATGTGTAGAAACTGCATTGAATCTTCCATATCATGACTGAGCTCCTGGAGGATTCTTTCTAAACAAAATAATAGATATTGTTCATGGAAAAACAAGGCTTAGCGATGGGCATGGGGACAACAAGCCATTGCTTGTTGAGACAAGGTAAACATCTCTTCCTTATACGCGTTTAGTAGCTTCACCTGTTCTTCTAGCCCCTCTATTTTCTTCTGTTGTTCCTCCTGCTTCTGCTTTTCCTTTTCTATCCGTTCTATGTAACCAAAGACTATTTTCACAGCTTTCTCATGGGTTTTCATTATTCCTTCCCGGTGTGCCTATAAAGGAATGAACCCTCGTTGAAAGCGAGCTATTGGAGCTTGCCACTTCTAAATTTCTACAGACATGACAAACTCTCATGCCTCAATCATATGCAAAAACGACTCTGTCTGTGTAGATGCTGAAGTAGTTGGCCTATCTTTAGTCTGTGTTGCCACTAAAATAGTTTCAGGTCAGGGGTTCACAACATTTTTCTTGTGCTTTCTCACTTTCTTCGTAGGCGCCACAACCATTTCCTCAATTTCATGATCTCCATTTTCAACTGCATATTCTCTCTGAATTGTGCTTGATATCATTCCTTAAGAGGGGGTATCCTTCTCGCACAATGCTCGATAAACTCTTGTTTCACAGCTACTTCGTCTACAGGCCTCACATCTAGTCCAGGGCCTAGCGGTTTGACGTTGACAAAATCGTCAACCGGATTTTGTTTTACTCTGATTTCCTTCATTTGTTCCTCAACCCAAGGAACAGTCCTGCCATCTCCTTCTTTAGGTCTCAAGACCTCTACATCTTCCCTTTGCGCTTTTGGATTCACTACAGGGTCTTGTGTGGTAGTGTCTTTGACACCCTCCACTTGTAGTTTCTCTGTTTCCTAACCATCTTGTCCCACCTGTGCAAGAATGGTTCCTAGCCCTTGTGGGTTACTTTTGTCAGCAACATCCTTTTCTATTTGCTCAAGAATGGTTTCTAACCCTTGCAGGTTAGTCCGATCAGTAGTATCCTCTCCCATTTTCTCCGGAATAGTTTCTAACCCTTGCAGGTTAGCCTCATCTACAACAGTCTCCTCCATCTGCCCAAGAGTAGATTCTAAGCCTTGCGGGTTAGTCTGATCAGCAACATCTTCCTCCATTGACTCAGGAACACTTTCTAGCCCTTGCAGTTATTCTGTTCAGATGACTCTTCCTCCATCTTCTCAAGAACAGTTCTTAGCCCTTGCGGGTTAGTCTATTCAGTTACATCTTCCTCCATATGCTCAAGAATAGTTTCTGCGGGAGTAATACCGACCAAATCTTCTTCATTTTGTCCTTCGGTCGGCACTGGCTCTTGTGTGACAGTGTCGACCTCCAACCCTTCAATTTTCTCGATTCTTTCACCAACATACACTGGTTTTTGAATAATTGTGTCGATAATGGTGCCCTTTTCTTTACCAACAAATTTTAGGATCGAAGGAGAAGCTTCTTCTTTCTACATGTGTCTAGAGGATCGGGTTTTCCTTGCCCCTCTTGGAAAAGATGCAAGAAAAGGAGAATGAGTAATGATTTCATCAATTTTCATTCTCTCAATGCCTGCTGACACATGCCCTCCTTCCTCTTCTTCTATATCCACAAGTTGTTCTATTCTCCCCTTTTCTCTTCCTGCTTATGCTTCTTCTGAGTTTTCCTTTTGCCCAACAACCAACATTGTCTCTTGTGGAGTAGTGTCAACTGCGGACCCAGTTTCCCCCAAAGGTTCCACATTCACTTGAACAGGTGGTGATGGTTCTTGTGTGACAAAAACACCTACATTTTCAATCACAGGTTCTTCAACTGTTTGAACAGGTGGTGCTGGTTCTTGTGTGTTAGCGCCACCTACATTTTTTACCAAGAGTTCTTCAATTTCTTGGATAGGTGGTGTTGGTTCTTGTGTAGTAGCAATAGCTACATTCTCAACCAAGAGTTCTTTAATTGTTCAAATAGGTGATGTTGGTTCTTGTGTGTCCGCATCACCTATAACCGCACGTAAGGGTCGTTATTTTTCTCCTAGACTGTCAGTCGACGCTGATTCTTGTGGAGTAGCATCGAATACACTCTCTTCTAACTCCATTGTATCAATCTCTATTGGGACAACAGGCGATGTTGGAACATCGTCGTCTATGGCCTCTTCTTCCATTGCTACGTCTTCTTCCTCTTCTTCTGCAGGTAGCATGCCCGCAAGTTCTTCCTCCGCCAACTCAGTGAATTGTGGCCAAGCCACAGAGGTTCAAGACAAAGCATGCACCACCAATACTCTCACCAACCCATGATTTGTAAGAACCACCAATGGTTATCGAGACCATCAGGAAGATTGCGCCATTAAGTGGATGTTGCTCCATATAAGGAAGTATGGCATGTCCAAAGCATGAACCTATGCATGTCAAAACCGAAGGCATGTAAGGAGTCCGAAACGATACTTAAACAATGTAGAGAAATGGCTTTCACAAGTAACATACCTCATTACAAAATATGACACCTCACCCCATGGATATCATAGTGATTTACAATCATACCCTCTTCCTTTATGGACCGCTGTCTCCCCAGCCTACAAAAACAATTCCGGAAACTCCGATAGAGGAGACTTTTGAGAGAACCATTTATGACCTCCTCACTGTAATCCACTGGTAATTGAAATAGATTCCTCCGAGACAAAAATATCAAACCCATGGACCCTAGAATGATTTCCTTCCAATTTTAACACAAATTCTACTGTGATGGCTTTATTAAATCCTTGTAGCCTCTAAAAATACACATTCCACCTTGCATCCAAGAAGACTTGCCAAACATCTACATTGCGTCGAACCTACTCTATATTCTCTAGTTGGTGTCTCACAACCTGTCCATGCATTTTGTAATGGCATGTAACAACACTTTGGAGTAACAACAGACCATTGGGAAGGAGTGCCGATAGGTAGATTTGCAATGAGAGTTGTCATAAGGATGGAGTGCAGTGAGAGTGAAAACCGAAAGGATAACAATGAAATATGGAAAAATCATGGCAGTTAATGGATAATAATGGAAGGTAATAATGGTAACTATTTCGTAGCATTAGAAAGGACCATTAATTAGTACAAAAGTACTAACTTCAAGTCCCGATGCATATGGGCATTGTGTGAAGTATGGTGGAAAATCATGAGTGAATGCGCTCAGCACAAGGTTAAATAAAAATAATAATAAGTCATCACTGTAGAACCTCCCACCAACTAAGGGATGACCGTCTGCGGTCATATCGAGTCATGTCACACGAATTATTAATCAAATCCACAAAGTTAATCGGGGACATACCTGGGCGGCTTATTGATGAGCACCAGCATTGCAGCAGGCATGCTACAACTCCTGGGCTACCAGCTTTACCTATCAACCCGGGGTTCGTACAAACTTGGAGGTGAAAGTGTTGTATGCACTAGTAAAAGTGATGATCCTGCCTATTGTCATTGTTCAGCTGGCAAGAGACCATTGGCGTTCCAAGCCAAACTTCTATAGAGTCAGAAGAAGCTTGATTCTTTGATGGAAGAAAGGTAAATCTACTCTAAGAGAGTTACTCTATTGCATTAATGGAGAAGGTCAACATGTAATGCTAAATCACACCATTCCCTAATTAACCATTTAAGAAGCTATGCTAGGCAGAAATGCTAAATCAACATAAAACAAATGCTACTATCCAAGTTGCAGAAGTAGGAAGCATCAAACAATACTAATGTGCAAGTAAAGAGACTAAACGAAATCTGTTTTTGCTTTTTTGGTCTTTTTATGCAAAATCAAGTATGCAAACTAATTGTTCTTGTGGATGTGGCAATTGGATTAAGGGTGTTTGAGGATAGATAGAAGGTTTATGAAGTGGTTGGATGGTGTGGAGGGTCCTTAGGAGGCTTTTGGTGACTTCCTAGAGGATTTCCATCAATTCGGCCTCAAAACAGGTTGTTTCAGGAAAACCTATAGGATGTACTAGAAACCTACAGGATGATCCTGTAAGAATTACAGGAAACCTACAGGATACAGCCGAGAGCTAAATGTGAGGTGTAGGAGGTGATGGGAGGCTTAGGAAAGGTGTGTGATGGGTGGAATGGAGTGGTAGAAGGTCTAGGATCACTAAAGAGTCAATATCGAAGGTAATAGATGGCTAGATTCACTCAATGTGCTTGGGAGAATTTCTATGAAAAATGATGGAAAACTAGTGAAAGTGATGGTGAAAACAAAGGATGGATACGGTGAATGAAGTGGAAGGTGGTTGTTGGCTATGAAGTCTTAGTCTCCTCATGAAGCACCTGATTTGCATAAAACATGTCTGTCTTCCAAAAAGTTATGCAACAAGATACATTTTCATAAACTAGAAAAGCAAAATTAATGAATCAACTGCCTATACTATGCATGAAGAAAGTTGTTGAAAGGAATGAAAGCATGAGTGAGATCTACTGCAGAAATGGAGATGAAAACGATGACAATCAAAACTACCTTGCAAAATTAACCAAATACTAAATTAAAGACAACAAACTCCAAAGCTCATAACATAACTAGAAATCTGTGTTTTTGGGGTTGCGTAAGGGTCCCTTCCTCAAGTCATGGTCCCAGAGGGAGGAAGTGAGGCTGAGACACTTGTTAACAACTTTGTGGTGATCCTTTTTCTCCTTTCTAACCTGCTACTTGAAATAAGTCAAAAATGGAAGAAAACTGTTAAACAACCAATCTAATCTACACTACTTGTAATGGAAATGCATCTAAAAAGCAAATTAACAATGAAGCTATGAATCTACACTAAACATATATGTACAATAAAGAGGAGCCTTGGCTGCTATGGTTGGGCTCTAAATCAAGAGCTTCAGCCCTATGAGTTAACTCAGTGTTGGCTCAAAATAAAACTCATTCTTATTACCAAAACAACAAATTACATCAATATTAGAACTGTCACAAGTTTTGCAGCTCAAAAATATATTAGAGTTTTACAATTGAAAATCTGAATCCTACTGAGGTCGTAGGCATCTCTACTTATACATTTGAAGTCCCCAACAGATTCCTTAAAATTAGGGAGGCTTGGTTCCCAAACTCAAGATAAATCGGTGCTTTGTCTCTCACTTGCTCGGCTACCTTCTAGTCCTCATGATTTGGCTATTTGCACTCCAATCTTATGTGATGAATGGAGGAATATTTGAATGGAGGAGTAGTAAATGAGGAGGATTTACCTCCTATAATCCCTCTCCCTTGTCCCATTCGAGTTTTGACCTTGATCTTTGCCAAAATTCCTTGATTTTCTCCTTTAATCCTACATTCAATGCATATTAGACCACAACGCATAATATCCAACTCTAACTCACCTCATAAACAAAATATAATCAAAAACATGTAATAAGTTATGAGAAAAGTTGGTTTGACTAAGCTAGGAGGTGAATTAAGGCCCATATAATTACTCAACGATGAGGCTCATCATCACCCCCCTACTGAAAGTGTTTCTCATCCTCTGAGCAACTTAATTAATATCCATATCCTTCATGGCTCTAGTGGCCTCTCTAACATCCCATGCATTTGTTGTGGTCTCCTCTTCTTGTTCATAGAAGCCTACTTTCTTTTCTACCTCTTCCCACTGCCTCTTTTCTTATTCATCTTTTCTTCCTTCTAGCATCCCTAAGAGTAGTGGTGGACTAAGTTTTAGGCATATCCAATTGACCTTCAACCTTTGCATAGATCGCTTATACATAGGTGTCCTGTTGAGTGCCTCTCTCAACCTTTGAGGAGAGTAAAATTCTCTTATCTTTAAGTTGTATGGTAGTGTGTTCCATCTCCTTAGGCAAGCATGTATACTATCCTCTCCTAGCAACCTAAACATGTCCTCAAAATGTGAAATTGCTTGATCTTGGGTAGCAAGATATATAGGTTCCAGCTTAGGATCATTTGCAATCAAATTATGGGTACTGCTGAGGGCCATGGGATTTTATTGTTCAGCTCTAATCAGAAGAAATTTAGTTTGATCTCTTGCCAATATCCTTTTCATATATGCAGCTCTTGACTCCTCATGGTTCATACATGATGCCAAAGCCATTAATCGTAGATCTCCTAGCTTGGCATTAGGGTCCCATACATTCATGTCTGTGAGGGCCATGTTGTGTAAATAAAACTCGGCCATTTTGGCCATATCTTCTAGTGTACTTTGATCACAAAGATCAATAAACTTCCTGTAGTCCTGAAATGGCATGGTGCCTCTCTGTGCTAGAGTCTTAATTTGAAACTGTAGCCATTGTTCTTTGAGGTAGAGAGCATAGGATTTAAATGGAATCCTACACTGGATTGCTTCCAAAGAGAGACTGGCCATACATGCCAATTGATTCTCTCTTTCCTGTAGTTTCCCCTCAACCATGCATTTTCTGTCTCTAATTGATTTCTCATCATAGCTTCTCTATCCCTCAAGCCACTTAGCTCTTTGCCCATCTCCTTAAGTTTCTCTTCCATGTGTCCAATGTCTTCCACACCCTTTCATTTGGTGCTCTGCATCCATTGGTGAGTTCTGGCCCTCTCCTTCTCAAGCTCAAAGAATAGTGGGATGGCAAATTTTTGAGGTATGACCCTACTTCCTTCAATAAACCGGTAATATGAGTCCAGGTTAGGTTGGGGGCTGGGTTCTTTTGTCTCTGGGTCCTCTTCTTTGGTTTTTTGTTACTCCCCTACCTTCCTTTCCAATTTATGTACCTCCTGTAGATTCAGCAAAGTATCTTGTAGGATTGTTTTTGCTTCCTGTAGATTTTGTTATGTATCCTGTAGGATTGCCTTTCCCTTGGAGGAAGTTGATCTAGTAGTAGACCTCCTCACATAGGTGATAGGGGACTTAGGGGAAGGTATTTTTTCTTTTTGTGTAGGGGAGTCTTCAATCACAATAGGAATTTTGGTTGATTCTTGGGACTTCCCCTGTCTTATTCTTATGCTTTTTCTTGTCCTAAAATATAATGGGGTTTGCCTCTGACTTTTTCCTTTTTTCTTGATTGCGGTGCTAAGAGTAGTGAGGGCAGCTATTGCCTCTATCTCCATGGCTTTTGGAGACACCCTAGGTGACTCATCCTTGTTTTATGTCCCCTCTTTTCCATTGCCTTCTTCCTCTATGTCCTTCTTGTCTTCTTCTTCTTGTAGATCTTCATCATCTCTATCAGTTTCCTCCTTAATTTCCTCCTCTGTTTCTTCATCATCCTCCTTCTCTTCTCCCTCTTCTTCTTCATCTTCATCATGTTCCTCTTTGTCAACTCCTTCTTCATCCATATCATCCTTATCTCCTTATGTATCCCTCTCCCTATTTTACTTCCTCGTCACTGACAGTAGGACTAACATCATAAGTGAGAGCTTTGATGTCATCCTCTACTGGCATGTCTCTGAAAATTGACCATGCTATAGGAGTTCTAAGCTTTTGGAGGTCATCTTCTATGAGGATCCTAATCAACCCATGGTGAGCTAAATATTGGAAATTTCTCTCCTTCACTTTGATGCTTGATTCTATGAGTGATTGAAGCAGGAAGTATGGTATGATGAGCCTTTGGTGAGGGGGTGTTTCTGCTCCAAATCTCAATTCTTCAAGGATCCTCAAATGATAGCCATAAACCACACTATACCTACCTTCCCATGAGATGTATTTGATTAGTTGGTAGCCTACCTCATTCCATGTATATGGTAGACTTTCCCTCCTTACTCCATTTTTGTCCTCAATGGGTTCCTCACCTTCTAAAAAGAATTTTCTTTGGGCAACCTAGCTATCTCCTTTGTCTTCTTTCCTCCATGGTATTCCTAGGGGAAGTGTGGTGACTCTGGTGATGATCTCAAGGGTGAGATCTATAGTGAGGCCCCTTATTACAATAGTAACATGGATTCTGGTGAGTGGAGTGAGGGAGAGAGAAAATTCTTGAGCCACCTCATCATCATACCCTATGAATTTTTCGAAAAACCCCATCCAATTATGTCTTGTGAAGATTTCAAGCACTTGGGGGTGTTATTGGATTCTCACAGTGTCGGTAGGCTCTCTTCTATTAAACCCTCCTGTCATCTTGCTAGTAAAGTTTGAGGAGAAAATGAGAGGGTTGAAACAATTTTTCAAATGCAAAACCAAAACAGAGATGATTGTGTATGTAATTACCTTACACAGTTGCTAAATTCACTCAAACTTAGAGGATTTTTGGTTCATTTACTTTCAAAGAGGGATGCAATTACAGGGCCTACCTCTTTAGATTGTTTGCAGTGGCCAACTCCCATGATATCTCTTCTAAACTCTTCTCTGCCAATCCTGTAGACAGTCTTTGTGTATCCTGTAGGAATTCCTGTGCATGATCCTATAGGAATTCCTGTGCAATCCTATAGGAATTCCTGTGCAGTGAAACGAAGGAGTTTGCTTCTGGTGGGTTGAATGGGTATGAGAGAAACCTGAGTGAGTGAGTTTCAAGGAAATGAAATGGATGAATACATGGGAACAATGTTTTATTTCCTCTTGTGGTGATTCGGGGTGAGGTGGTGTGCTAGCAGCAAAGGTATATTTCCATTTTTTGACCGTTGGTCCCCACTACCACCTCATCATTTCCCACTCCTCGTAATCAGCTCCCACCTTATGGATCCATAGTTTTAACCACTTTTGTCCTACTCCTTATTTTTCTTTGAGTTGACTGCAGCCACATGTGAGAGGACACTTGGTTTTGCATGTGTTGACTGAACGAATATGGCCAAGTTAACTGGCCACCTTTTCACTTATAAACCAACTATCATGTAACCCTTACATTTTTTTGACTACATGATGCATATGAGAGAGTGAGCAGGATACTTACCTGTGGTTCCAATGCTATGTTGCAATTGTCGAAGACCAGAGGTGCTACTGTGTGTATTTGATGCATGCTATCCTTCTTCCTCCTCTTGTTGTCTACTAATGGCTTCTTTGTTTTTGTAGGTACCTGTGGTTGAAGATATGATGTTGCTATTTTGGAGTTCCTGGATCATCATGTTGAAGGCTTGTTGCTGGTATGATTAGTATTCTGTGGGATAGGCTACTACAGGATTTCCTACAAGATGTCCTGTAGCTACTTCTCTCTCAGAACTCTTTAATCATTCTTCTTGCTGGAGCTGTGAGGATGGTGACATGGATGGAAAGAAGGAGTGGGAGTGTGGAGAGCAAGGAATATTCAAGTGATGCTCTTTATTCCTCTCTGTTTCCCTTCTTTTGAAGACTGGAGAAAAAAATACTCTTGAAACTGATTTTTTTTTTATGGGGAGTGCAGGGATGATGACGGTGGACAAGGTGTGATAGATGATGAAGAGGGTGAATTTTAGGGGCCTGGAAAGTCCATCATTTTCCTTCGGACTACTTCCTGTAGGATTTTTGGGTCACTATAATTCCTACAGGATCATCCTATAGCAATTCAGGGGGTCTTGTAGGAATACAGAGGATCTTGTTGAAAACACAGTATTTTTATAAACTGAAGCAATGGAGTGAAAGAATGAAAGAAATGATGGAGGGATGCATGGTAATGAGTGGAAAAATAAATATGTAGTGATAGGGGCCTCTTTGGGATCCTCCTTTGCTCCTTGATTGTCCTTCTTGCTGACCTGCAAATGGAAATTTCATGATTTTTTTTATTTTATTATTTTTTAAAAACAACTAGGCTACCTCTAAGAGGTTTTCACCCTAGCTGTTTGCCCTAGGTGCCTCAAGAAAGTTTTTCACCCAGGGATCTTTCTTATTCTATTTCTCTTCCTTTTTTTTTGTTTTGAAACCACTGAGCCGCCTCAAGAGGTTTTCAACCCAGTGATGGGATTCAAGCACCTCATGGAGGTTTTCACTTGAGTCCTTATTATTTTTTCTTTTTTCAGTGATTTGATGAGGGAGGAGCTGGAACTTGCTCCATTATCATCACTATTTTATTGATATCATCAATGAACTCTTGTTTTGATAAAGGTCTCTTGTAAATTTTCAATAGGTGTCCATTAACAAGCAAAGGAATGGCTTCTTCATCTATGGTTCTGATTTGCACTGAACCATTATTATGGCATATTTCCACAGCATAAGGTCCGAGCCATCTTGTCCTTAACTTTCCCTTGAAGTCTTTATACCTAGAATCATATAACAACGCCCAATCGCCTTCCTGAAATTTCTTCTCCTCGATATTTTTATCATGGCAGATCTTCCTCTAAAGTTGGACTACCTCTGTATGTAGGAGGGCCTGCATTCTGAATTCATCTAAACCATTCAATTGGAATAATATCTCTTTCTATGCACTGCTGAGATCCAAATCTAGCTGGGCTGCCATCCTTAATAAGTTATATTCAAATTCAATGGACAGCAAGGCCTTTTTCCCATAGACCAACTCATAGGGTGTGAATCCATTGGTGGTCTTCCATGTGGTATTATAGGCCCAGGTGGCCTCAAGTAGACTTTCTACCCAATCCTTCATGTTGCTGCTCACCACTTTGGTCAAGATGCCCTCCAGTGCTTTGTTGGTCACCTCCACTTGCCCATTTTTCTTGGGAACTAACACCAAAGGAGAGACCCGCTCACTGTCAAAGATAGGGTAAATGAATCCTGCATCTAGTAGTTTTTGCAGTTCTTCTTTGACTATATCTTCAAGAGCTAGATTCATCCTCCTTTGTGGTTGTCAGACCGACTTGCAACCTTCTTTGATGTATATGTGGTGAGTACACACTGAGGGGTGTACTCCCTTCATTTCTTTATAACTCCAAGCCAAGGCTTCTACATTTTCCTTTAACATGTTGCATAACTTCTCTTCTTGGAGAGCAGAAAGAGATGGATTGATTTTCAAGGTTCCCTCTAGGTCGAATTCTATGGTTTTGACATGGAGTGGGTTGGAATCGGCTAAGCATAAGTCAATTGGATGATTGTTGTGGGTTTCCTTTACTGCTTCTTCTAAGGGTAATGAACCAGGAGTTGGACTTTAGAGTAGGTGTTCAATCAATTCATCCTCATCCTACTGTCCTCCTCCCATGGTTGCTTCTAAAGCATAAATTTGGGCAGAATAAACTTCATCTTCTTCCTCCTCCTCCAACCATAAAGGTAAGTCATGCCTAGAGAAGGTTGAGAAGGAGGGTATAGGACTAACTGCTTGGACATATGCCTATTCTTTATGGTCATATTTCCAGCTCTGCAACTAATGTAAACATCGGCAGTGGCCAACCATGGCCTCCTAAGGATGAGAGGGTAACCAGTAAGCTTAGCCTTAGGCTGGAGAACTAGGAAATTTTCAGGGTACTCCCAAGAGTCAATGTAGACCATCACATCCTCCACAATTCCCTCAGAGGTTACTATGGAACGGTTTGCAAGTTGCAGAACTATTGTGGTGTTCCTCAATGAACCTTGAAGGTTGAGCTTGAGCATGGTGTCCTTGGTCATCACATTAATGGCAGCCCCAAGATCGATCAGAGTGTGTGGGACAATGGTGCCATTGATGTGCAGATCTACTACAGGGCTTCTAGGGTCCAAATATTTTGGATATATTACCTGCCCCATCATTAATTCAAACAGCTACCCAATGACATTAATGGTAGGGGCATCCCTTTTTCACCTTCCTGGATGCTTGAAGCACTTCTCCTTAATCAACGTAATGTAAATAGGAACATCTTTTATTGCCTGGAGAAATCAGATCTTTACACATAGATTTTTCAATTCTCCCAGAAGTTCAGTCTCTTCTGGGGTAGGCTGGAGTAGTTGGGCTAATCTCTGAGGAAAGGGTGGATTTACTTTAAGGTTTTTTTCCTCTCTTTCTTCCTCAACCTCCCTAGGTGGAGGTGGAGGTTAGTTATCTGGGAGAACTCTCCCAGATCTCAGGTTAATCTCCTGGATTTCCATAGCATAAGCTAGATATGATGTCTCTCCACTGTATACTTGTTGAGCCTGCCTATTGTTCGGGTTCGGATTTGGCTAGGCAGGCATATGGGGTTGCTTGGGTGGAGCAGAGTGTAGGAGATGTGGTTGGGAAAGTGGTGGAGGCAATAGAGCTGGAGCATTTTTGTATTGGGGTCTCCACCCCTAGAGTGGTGTATTCCACAGAGGTTGTGGCGGAGCATAAGGTTCAAGTGACTGGCTAGCTGGTTGGGAGTGATACTGAGATGCATAGGACCAAGGAGGGGGTGTAAACCAAGAAGGATGAGCAGGCGGTCCCCAAGAAGGTATGGCTGTGGTTTTTTTAGGATTGTAATATGCATGGGATGACCCTTGCATGCCCTGCTGGTATGGTCTAGGCCCATGAGGTATCCTATGGTTAATGTAGCAAAGCTGCTCAGTGACCCCTTCAACTCCTTGATATACAACTTTGAGTCTGGGAAAGAAGGGCACTTGTTTGTGGAGTGGTTTTCTTCACAGACTGATCAAATTTCAATAGAGTTCGATGGACATTCATTCCTAGGATGCCTCCTGGTGCATCTAGGACAAAAAATGGCCAAGGCTCTCTCCGCTTCCTCCTGCTTCCTCTTAATTTTCAAGGTGTCCATTTGCAAGACAAGGGTTTGTAGCATCTCGCTTTTGAAATCTTCCAGCATGTTTCCAATTTCACCCTTGATGGATGAGTTGGAAGACGATGTACTAACCATAGGTTGACTACCCCTACCCTTTTTCTTGGCTGCCCTAGAATGGTTTCTAAAGACATTCTTGATATCCTCATAGGGTAATTGGTATATATCTCCTCCTGGTAACAAATGTAAGGTATCCGGAAGATCTTCTCTTATTCCCCTAAGCAAGACCAGATTTAGTGACTCGGGGTCAAATGTGCACCTGACCCTTTTGTAACTAAGCTGGAATCTTTCTTTGTAATCCTCTAGGGATTCATCATTGCCTATGGTCATCCTGAAAATTTCTTCTTTAGTATCCTTTGACCGACAGTAGTCCCAATATTTGTTGTTAAAGGCCTCCTGCATCTGAGCCCAGGTTGTGATTCTATCTCTAGGTAAACCCATGAACCAGTGTAATGTTTCATCCTTGAGGGTAGATGGAAATAGCTTTAACTTTTTCTCATCATCTGTATAGTCATAGGTTTAGCATATAACAACAAACACAAACAGGAAAGTATTGGGGTCCTCTGTGGCCAGGCCATGGAAATGAGGTAAGGCAAAGGGGCTTATATTTTTCATCTTATTGTCCCCATTGGTTTCCCTAATGGGGAAGGCACCCTCAACTCTCTCTCTATTCCCTCTGTCATTTCTGTTTTCAGCCATTGGTTCAGTACGAATGGGTTCCTCTTCTTCTTCTTCTTCCCCAATAGGTTCTTCAAATATGTCAGGTTGCTCACCTAAGGGTTCCTCTAGTTCATAGCCACTGAAGAAGAGAGAAGGTTGGTTGTTGGATGCAGTGGGGGTATTTGGCAAAAATTTCCCTAAGTTGTCCCTATTCCTATGAGGCATGAAAGGAAATATTTTTGGTCTGGTTTTGTATTTTTTTGTAAAATTGGAAAGTACTTGCAAAATTGAAATTGCTGATTGAATGAAAATTACTGATAGAATGAAAAAGCAGAATTGAAATTGTTGATTGAATGAAAATTACTGATAGAATGAAAAAGCTACTTGCTGAATTGAAATCTTACTTGCAAAATCGAAAGGAAAGAAGACAATGCAAAATGAAAGAAAGGAAAAAACTAGATTACTCTTGCAGAGATAAACTAATGGCAGAATATTGAAGACAAGAAATAATAGAAAAGAAAGCAGTAATCACATTCTACTTAGACACCTCCCCAGCAAGGAAGCCAAAAAGTGATGAGTGCCAGTATTGCAGCAAGGATGCTGCAACTCACGGGCTACCAGCTTTACTTATCAACACTAGGTTCGTACAAACTTGGAGGTGACAGTGTTGTATGCACAAGTAAAATTGATGGTCCTGTCTGTTGCCACTGTTCAGCTAGTGAGAGACCACTGGGGTTCCAAGCCAGAGTTTTGTGGAGTCAAAAGAAGCTTGATTCTTTGATGGAAGAAAGGTAAATCTACTCTAAGAGAGTTACTTACTGTGTTAATGGAGAAGGTCAACATGTAATGCTAAATCAAACCATTCCCTAATTAACCATTTAAGAAGCTATGCTAGGAAGAAATGTTAAATCAACATAAAACAAATGCTACTATTTAAGTTGCAGAAGTAGGAAGCATCAAACAATACTAATGTGCAAGTAAAGAGGCTAAACTAAATATGCTTTTGCTTTTTTTGTGTTTTTATGCAAAATCAGTATGCAAACTAATTGTTTTTGTGGATGTGGTAGGTGGATTAAGGGTGTTTGAGGATGGCTAGAAGGTATATGAAGTGGTTGGATGGTGTGGAGGGTCCATAGGAGGATTTTGCTAACTTCCTAGAGGTTTACCATCAATTCGACCTCAAAACAGGTCGTTTTAGGAAAACCTATAGGATGTACTAGAAACCTGTAGGATGATCCTGTAGGAATTACAGGAAACCTACAGGATACAGCCGAGAGCTAAATGTGAGGTGTAGGAGGTGATGGGAGGCTTAGGAAAGGTGTGTGATGGGTGGAATGGAGTGGTAAAAGGTCTAGGATCACTCAGGAGTCAATATCCAAGGTAATAGATGGCTAGATTCGCTCAATGTGCTCTGGAGAATTTCTATGAAAAATGATGGAAAACTAGTGAATGTGATGGTGAAAAAAAGGGATGGCTAAGGTGGATGAAGTGGAAGGTGGTTGCTAGCTATGAAGTATTAGTCTCCTCCTAAAGCACCTTCTCTGCATTAAACATGTGTGTCTTCCAAAAAGCTATGCAACAAGATACATTTTCATAAACTAGAAAAGAAAAATTAATGAATCAACTACCTATACTATGCATGAAGAAAGTTATTGAAAGGAATGAAAGCATGAGTGAGATATAATACAGAAATGGATATGAAAAATATGACAATGAAATCTACCTTGCAAAATTAACCAAATACTAAATTAAAGACAACAAACTCCAAAGCTCATAACAGAACTAGAAATTTGTGTTTTTGGGGCCACTTAAGGGTCCCTTCCTCAAGTCATGGTCCCAGAGGCAGGAAGTGAGGCTAAGACACTTGCTAACAACCTTGTGGTGATCCTTTTTCTCCTTGCTAACCTGCTACTTGAAATAAGGCACAAATGGAAGCAAACTATTAAACAACCAATCTAATCTGCACTACTTGTAATGGAAATGCATCTAAAAAGCAAATTAAAAATGAAGCTATGAATCTACACTAAACATATATGTACAATAAAGAGGAGCCTTGGCTACTAGGGTTGGGCCCTAACCCAAGAGCTTCAGCCCTCTAAGTTAACTCAGTGTTGGCTCAAAACAAAACTCATTCTTATTACCAAAACAACAAATTACATCAATACAACTGTCACAAGTTTTGCAGCTCAAAAATAGATTAGAGTTTTACAATCAAAAATCTGATTCCTACTGAGGTCCTAGGCCTCTGTACTTATACATCTAAAGTCCCCAACGACTTCCTTAGAATTAGGGAGGCTCAACTCCCAAGCTCGAGATAAAGTAGTGCTTTGTCTCTCACTTGCTCGACTGCCTTCTAGTCCTCATGATTTGGTTGTTTGCACTCCGAGCTGATGTGATGAATGGAGGAATATTCGAATGGAGGAGTAGTAAATGAGGAGGATTTACCTCCTACAATCCCTCTCCCTTGTCCTATTCAATTTTTTACCTTGGTCTTTGCCAAAAGTCCTTGATTTTCTCCTTTAATCCTGCATTCAATGCATATTAGACCACAAAGCATAATATCCAACTCTAACTCACCTCATAAAAAAATATAATAAAAAAGCTGTAATAAGTTATGAGAAAAGTTGGTTTGACTAAGCTAGGAGGTGAATTAAGGCCCGTATAATTACCCAATGATGAGGCTCTTCACTTACCTTGACGGAGTAACAACAGCAAGGGAGTAACAACATCGAGGAGTAACAACACCCGAGGAGTAACAACACCACTTGAACACTTAGTCGAAATCACGACGGAGTAACAGCAGTGGGGGAGTAATAGCATCAAAGGAGTAACAACACCCGAGGAGTAACAACACCACATGAACACTTAGTCAAAATCACGACGGAGTAACAAGACCAGAGGAGTAACAACACCAAAATACTTAGATGAAATCGCGATGGAGTAACAAAACCAGCGGAGTAACAACACCATAACACTTAGTCAAGATTACCATGATCAAAGTAAGAACACAGAGGAGTAACAACACTAATGAAGTACTTAGACGAAATTGCCATCATCAGAGTAACAACATCGGAGGAGGGTAAAACTAACGCCAGTAAAGTACCTTGAAGAAAATATTATAAAGTTAGTAACATCATTATTTTATTGTTATTATTATATTATTATATATATATATATATTATATATATAAAATATATATATTAAACAAATAAATAATGATGATATATTTAAATTTTAAATTAGGGGTGCAGAGGAGGAATTCCTTGCACTAATAACTTCAAAACCAGAGTTATGAGAGAGATATTCGATAAAGGAGTCTCTTGAAGTTGGACGGTGATATAATTTGAGGCGATTTCCATTTACGATCAGAGGATTATGTGCCTCATCAATTGTGATAAGTCTAACAGTCCCATTACCGAACACCGCATCAACTTCATATGGTCCCATCCACTTGGAGCAAAGTTTTCCCTTAAAATCCTTGAACTAAGAATCATAGAGTAATGCCCAATCCCCTCCTTGAAACACCTTTTTATTAATGAATTTATTGTGCCATTTAGTTTGTTGCTACTGGATTGCAGTAGGTATTCTGGACAGCGACTAAACGAATTTCATCCAACTAATTCAGTTGTTCCAGCAGGTGTTTTCGGGCTTCTAAGAGATCTAAACCTACTTCAAGGGCTGTCATGAGCGTCTTAATTTCAAATTCCACTGGAAACAAAGGGGATTTCCCATTGACAAGCTCTTATGGTGAAAACCCTGTTATGTTCCACCATGTTTCTCTATATGCCCACAGTGCCTCAGGAAGTTTTTCAGCCCAAGTCTGGCAATGGTTTGCTACAATCTTCATAAGAATATTCTCTAGTACCTTGTTTATGCTTTTGACTTAACCATTCACCTGAGGGTGATATGGAGATGTTACCCTATGCTTGATTCCATATTTCTTCATGAGTCTTGCTATCAAATGTGATGTAAATTGTGCCCCTACATCTGAAACTATCTCTCTGGGAGCTCTGTACCGTGCAAGAATTCCTTCAAATAAAAAGTCTGAGATAACCTGTTCCGTTGCTTTCACAACAGCCTTGGCCTCTACCCACTTTGTTACATAATCCATGCAAACTAGAATGTGAACTTTCTATTGTGAAGGAGGATTAAATGGCCCGATGAAATCAATGGCCCATTTTTCAAAGGGCGCAAGAGCTAGTTGAAGTTGTAATGCCATTTCATCTGCCTGACTAGGCTGACCCATCCATTGGCAACTATCGCACCCTCTAACATATTTCCTTGCATCACGAAAAATAGAAGGCCAGTAGTATCCCATTTGTAACACCTTATGACATGTCTGCTTATCTAAAAAATTTCCCCCACAATGGCCATCATGAGTAGCTCTCAGAACATCATAGATGTCATCTCCACTTATGCAGCACCGAATTTGCTGATCAGATCCTGTGTAGAAGAGATATCCCTCTATCCATGAACAATGGGCACTGTGATGAATAATCCTTCGGTGTTCTTTGTAAGACAAGTATTGAGGCACCTTTCCTGTAGCAAGAAAGTTAGCAATATCTGCATACCACAGAGTGTGAGAAGAAATTGTAAAAAGATGTTCATCTAGAAAAATATTCTCTACAGTTGTACCTTCATCACTAGTATCCATCCTAGATAGGAAATCTAAAGCTATGTTATCTTTCCTTGGTTTGTCTACAATGGTAATATCAAATTCCTGAATTAACAACAACCATATTGTAACACGACCAAGGGTTATTGGTTTGTTGATCAGATACCTGATAGTTGTATGATCATTGTGCATGAAAGTAAATACCCTTTGATGTAATGCTGAAATTTATTATCAACGTAAATTATAGCCAAGAACTCCTTTTCAGTTATCGTGTAATTTAATTTAGCAGGTGTCAAATTCTTGTTGACATAGTAAATTGCATACGACTTCTTGTCCTCTTGCTGCCCCAAAACCGCCCCTACTATTGTTTGAGAAGAATTAGTAGAGATGTGGCACGAGAGCTTCCCGTCAGGACCACGTAATATCAGAGCCTTGCAAACTAGTTCTTTGATTTCTACAAAAGTTGCTTCACATTCATCTATCCACACAAATTCTACATCTTTAGGTAACAATTGAAAAAGTGGGAATGCTAATTTAGAAAAAAAATCAATGAAATGCCTACAATAGCTAGCGTAACCAATAAAGCTGCGTACTTGTGTTAGTGTCTTAAGCATAGGAAAATTTAAGATTACTTCTACCTTTGTAGGATCAACCTGAATTCTTGCAACTGAAAGCAACTGTCCCAGCACTATGCCTTCCTTAATCATCATATGGAATTTGAATGTAATTAGAGAAACATGTGTCTTCTTGCATCTTTCAAATACTTAATCTAAGTTTCTCAAAGCTTCTGTAAAGGAATCCCCATATGGGGTAAAGTCATCCATGTAAATATCAACACTGTCATTAACTAGATCAAAGAAAATTATTAATAATGCCCTTTGAAGTGGGTGCGTTACAAAGGCCAAATGGAAGGACTCGGTAGGCAAAGCTTCCCCAAGGGAATGTGAAGGTATTTTTTTCCTAATCCTCGGGATCTATTTGTATCTGGTTGTTTCCGCTAAATCCATCCAAAAAGGAGAAAATCTCCTTCCCGACTAATGTATCAAGGACTGGGTCAATAAAGGGTAAGGAAAAATGGTTTTTTTGAGTTGCTTTGTTTAGTTCCCTGTAATCAACATAGATCGTCACTTGCCATTCTTCTTAGGAACAATGAACAACGGGGAAACCCATTGACTGTCCAATATCAGATACTTAAAATCCATATCTAATAGCTTCTACAATTCATCTTTGACAATGTTTTTTAAGGAAAGATTCATTCATTTTTGTGGCTTCCTAATAGGTCGACATTCCTCTTTAATGTATATATGATGAGTACATAAATTAGCAGGGATGCCTTTCATATCAATATACTCCCAAGCAAAAGCTTCTTTATGCTCCCGAAGGACTTTTAGTAGCTATTTGGATTGGGAGTGTGAAAGGTCATGATTAATATTCAATGTTTCTCCTAGTTCAATATCTACAGGAACACTATTACGAGGTACAATTTCAGGAATGTTTTCTATTTCTATTTCTGGTTCAATATCTTCCTAAACATTGTAGCTCATGACAGTTTCTAACAACTGACGGGTTGAATCAAAAATGGAGTCGGATTACTGAGAAAGGTGCTAATGGCATCATCCTTTGTTTCATCTTTAAAACAGAGAGCCTCGTTGATGGTAAGGATGGGTCTAATCATGGTTGTAGAGGTTGTAACATTAATCGCTACCCCCAAATCTACCAGTACATTTGGGATATCCACCCCATTAATCTGCACTGCCAAAATCAGATTACCAAGATCCCCATATTTGACAAGTATATATTTCCCAAGCATTATATATGATAATTTTCCCATGACATGAATAGTAACTGGGCCCTTTGATTTTCTACCAGGTTTCTTAGAACATCATTCTTTAATTGTCTTAACATAAATTGGTACATCCTTCATAGCCTGAAGTAACAGAATTTTAATGAATTAATTCTGCAATTCTCACAAAAAGTCAAATTCAAGATGAGGACTTTGTTTGCTCAAAGATAATATTTCATGATAGGTTGGACCAGTCTAACACCCTCTAGCAGCAATACTCTGTGAAGGGGTTTGTTGCTTTATAGGAATCTGTGTTGGCTCTTCCCCTATCGTTCTTTGTTATGGTTCTGAGACTTCATCATCGATATGCTCAACAATTATAGGTGAAGTCTGAGTATTGACCACTCTACTAGATCAAATATTTAATTAATTACATTCCATAGTGGAAATACTATGAAGGTAGGTTGAGTGTCTCAACTTGTTGAGCCCCTCGGTTATTTGGATTCAGATTGGATTGGATAGGAAATTGAGGACAAAGAGGAGGATTACTAGTGGGCATATTAGCAAGCAGTTATAGTTGTTGTTGCGACATAGGTTGGGAGAATTGTCCTGAAGGAGGAGGAGGAGGAGGTACACGCCAATTCTAGGACCATGAAGAATTCAGACCAGATTGAGGATACCTAGGTTGCCAAGGCATCGAATGCTGGTAAGACTGCAGCCAAGAGGGTGAAAAATGCATAGACTGCTGACCAAAATTCATATTATTAAAATACCGAGATGGGTCTTGAGGCATACCTTGATTCATATTCGGTAGTCGTGGTTGCCATTGTTTCCTTGATCCCATAAAATAAAGTTTTTTTGCTTCTTCATTCATCCCCTGAAAGGTTGCCTTCAATCCAGGAAGAGACGGGCACATGCTCGTGGAATGACTCTGTTCACAGTAGCACAAGCCTCGACAAAATTTAATGGGCATTCCTTCAACGGATGCTTCTTCCTGCATTGAGGGCAAAAAATAGACATGGTCTTCTCTTCTTCCATCTTCTTTTGCTTCACCTACAACACATCTAGTTGCGATGATAATGTGCTCAGGATATTGGTACTCAGGTTGTCTAGCAGATTCCCAATTTCAGCCTTTGTAACTCCATTGTTGGATGTTTTGAGAGTTCAGATTCCCTACCTCTATCTCACATCCCCTCGTGAGCACTTGATGCATAATTCACAGATGGTATCAAATTCCTCCTTTGATATATCTCCTTTCCCTACTACGTTGAGTAGTTATAGAGATTCCTCCCTTAGTGCCTTGAGAAAAATGATCTTCAAGATACTCTTATCCAAGTCACTATGGTGGGATCTCTACAAACTATATTGAAAACATTCCAAAAAATCTTCGATATTCTCATCCTCTTTCTGCATAATCTTAAAAATTTCTCCCTTTACATCCCGATATTTGTAATAGTCCTGATATTTCTCGAGGAAAATCATCTTCATATCATCCTATGTAGCAATAGATTTTCCTCCCAAACCCATAAACCATCTCAAAGTTGTGCCCTTCAAAGTAGTGGGAAATATCTTCAATTTCTGAGCATCAGAAATGTAATCATACCCCCAACAAAAAACATCAAATTCAAAAAGGAATGTGTCTGGATCCTCAAAAGTAAGACCATGGAAGTTGGGTAGTGTTTTCAAAGGAATAAGCTTCATAGGTGCATCACCTCTAATATCTCCAATTGGGAATTCAATTGAAGAAGTGGTAGGAGCCATGAATATCTTCCAATGCTCACTTGGAATTTCAACAAGTTCTGGCTCTAGTTGCTCTATAACAGGTGATGGAAGTTGTTTAACAGCACTCCCTTGATCAAATGGTGCCAAGAATTCCTTCAAATCTTATTCCTCTGAACTTGCAATATGGAGTTCCTCGGATCCTCTGCTTGCTACTTCCTCTTCCACGAATTGCACTTATGCTATTAGAGTAGGTTCTAGTTTTAAAACTAATTGCCCCCCAAATCTCGTATGAGATCTTACCCTAGCAGCAGCTCGTGACGACACTCCAGACTCAACCATTGAGATGATCTCCTGGATGTAATTTTTTCTGCCCAAATCAACCCCTTTTATTTTTAGGTGTCTCCCTCTACCCCTTTTATTGATATCTATGTTCATACAATCAAGAAATAAAAGGGAAACATTCAAACGAATTAAAATATTAAGACGTGGAGCAAGATAAGAACTTCCTTCCCCGGGATGAGAGAGTGGCCCCCAAAGAAAGCAAAGGAAAGAAAATAAGAAAAACAAAAAAATCAAGTTCAGGGCCTGAAACAGAGTGAAAAATAAAACTTCCCTTCCTAGGACGAGAGAACAATACTTATAAAAAAACAAATCAATTTGAAGCTCCAGACTTGGAGTAAGGTGATAAAAACTTCCTTCCCCGGGATGAGAGAATAATCCTACAAAAACAAGAAAAGAAAGGAACCAAACAACCAAACGATCTAATACTCAAGACCTGGAGCAAGGTGTAAGCTTCCTTCCCCAGGATGAGAGATCAATTCTATGGTCAATGTTGGCTGTACTTTCGCACCTTTGATAGCCTCCCCGAAAACTACGCCAAAATGTTTGTGTCCAAGTATGAATCATGCAATCCCCCAAATCCACATTTAATTGTCAACTCAGGGTTCTACCAGTTGTTTCAAGGCTATCGTGCACTGTATGTGTAGGCCACAGTTTCCCTACCCAGCAGTGAACATTAACTATAAATTCATCAATGTGTAACAACAAGCAATGCTGTAACAACAATAAGAGTAGCAACAAGTAATAATTGTAACAACAATAAGAGTAACAACAACAAGGACTCATAGAAACGCACTGATAAACATTCACAACAATAATAAACTCACAGAAATAAACCTAACACACACCTAATCCAACAGCACCTAGTCAGGAGATTGGGCCCAACTCCCTGATGAGGGTTGTGGCGAGATCAAAGAATCACGATATGCTTAGAAGATCAAATTGTCATTAATAAAAGAAATATTACAATTGTGTTGTTACAAACTCAAAGTTAGAGTATTTATCCTGCAATCTTAACGACTCTTAAAAGTGTTGGCTTTCATAGCCCACAACTCTACTTTATACAATTTGTCAATGATACAACTCATAGAATTACGAAATTGTCTTCCCTTAATTACATGGTGGTTTTCAGAACAAAACAGAATGTTAAAAGATAACAGTGTGCCAATCAAAAGGTTGATTCACCATTGCAGCCAGTATTCAAGAATAGCACTACCAGTTTGATAGCATCGTTCAGTGTATCACGGTCCTGGTCATTCTCCCTTTAAATCTGCAAAAATAACTGAATTATCAAGTCACTTAGGTAATAATCCCCTATGACTATGCTTCTGCTAGGGTCCCACCCTAACCCCCTTATTTATGTAATGGGATCACGTCATAGTCAAGAGTCAATAAAGCCCATATTAATAATTTTAAGTGGTTAATCCGCAATTAATAATGGAACCACAGTTAGTTGCAAATGGGCCGTAGTATTAAATAGATGGTATTAATAATACACGGTATTGGCCCGTGGTATTGCACGTAGGAGTCATATATCAAGGATAGAAACTCCCTGCGAGGAGCATCGTGTCTTATTTTGTAATCGATCTCTGCTCTATTGGAGGTTTCCCCCTCAAAGAGGCAAGTGAACATTACTCTCTGAATAATAAATTCATTGATATTCTGTGTTCTGGGTATCTTTTCTTCGCATATTCTATATTCTGGGTCTCTTTTCTTCGCATATTATGTATTTGGGTATCATTTGCAGGTTAAGAGCATAACATCATTAGAGTAACTAGGATAACTGAACTACAATAAAAATATATCCATGAAAAATTTTGGCTCTGTTGTATTAAAAGAGTGAAAGAACCAATCAAGCATACAACCATGACAATCACTAGCCCCGATAGCGGAACATTACAGTCACTACCACATGCTCCTCCAAAGAGATGTACTAGCTCTGCACTATGAAGCCAAGGCTCGTTAAAATACACTCCAAGCTTTCTCTAAGTTATACCTATCAGAAGCTTGGCTCCCAAAATCTTGTATAATGAGTTATGTGGTACTATATATAGCAAAGGGTGGGATGACCCTTGACATTCCCCTTTGTGACTCTTAAGCTACCCACATGACTCTTCAACTTACACATGACTATTTACATTTTACTATCAAGACTTGGTCTTTCACTTTACAACATGTTTACAATACATTTTGCGCATGTACCCTTGTGAGACAAAAATGGGCGTCAGTAAGCCATATAAGACATCACTAGGACTCGGACAACTATGGGATGACTAACTCTTCAACATCCTCTTGGTGATCGATGGTAGCAAATTGATGCAAAACTTGGTAGTCTATTATGGTGTCAACATACTTCATGGTGACATCCTTCTGAAAGTGAATTCTTGCCTCAATTGAATCTAGGTACACTGATTTGGAACCTCTATCCAAACTGTCAGATATCATGCATATCATGGTTTTGAGTGCAGCCAGACCAACGACATTCTAGTGCATTGTGTTTGCACTAGTGGCTATGCATATCAACTGATCGAAGTACATGTCCAGCTCTAGTTGGACTTGGTTTTGTCTTCGCCTTGGTGAGTGTGCCAATAGATGGGATTGTATGCATGTACAAAATGACATCCATGCTCCTGAACATTCATGCATGTGAAGCCTGTAAGATGGTGATGAGCTGTGGGCGTTCCTCATAGTTCCGGATTTGACATCGGATGCGTGCCTTCAACTCCACTTCCTTTGGCTTCATCATCTTTGGCATGTATAATGGGGCTCCCTTGTAACTCATTATCCATATCTGAAGTACAACTTCCGCATGACTGTCTCGAGGGACGATACTTCATCAAGTATCACTTTCTTCAACTCCACTCTCGTGGATATTGTAGCTTACTCTTCTCTTGGATTAGCCGCTTGCAAATCCTTAGCCATGCACTCATTCTCAGCTATCGAGAATCTAACACTTTAGTTGGTTGCTTCGACGTATTACTTTGTAGTATTGACCAATGCAGTTCGATGTCTATGCACATCAGACATGATCACTCATTCTTTAAACTGTGCAAGAGATATATGGACATCTGGAGTGGGCACTCTGCATGACTTCACAACTCTATGTTTTAACTCCTTGAACGATATGTTGTGCACATCCGCTTTCGGATTGTTCTCAAGGATTTCAGTGTCTCCTTGATCACTTGGGACTTGCTCTGCTGAAGTCGGTGGAGTGACCTCTTCGTCCTTAGGCATGAGGTCGATGTCCTAATATTGCTCTGTCTGAACCACATCCATGTCCATATGTTCAATCTCTTGAGAAAAGTCTTACTCTTGCGACTACTCACCCTATTTGTTATCTGTCAGTTGTTCAGATGAATCAATAACATGTATGGGTGCAGTCTCATCAATGTGTGCATGTTGTGCCTCCTGTTATTCATGTTCCTTATGCACTTCCTTCTCCCTTCTGTGCAACTCTTGTTCTTCCCTTAGTTGTTGCTTCAACTCCTGCAACTCCTTTTCTACCTCCTCCAACTTCTTCTCCCTTTGTCTTTTCACAAACCTTCTATCGTGCTTTCACCACTTTGCCTCAATCTCCAAATCTACTCAACACAAGTGGATCCGCTTTGACCTTACATCTTTGCCCCACCTCTGCATTGTCAGCAACCTTCCTCTTACCTTTGTCATGTGCATATTTGCTGCCCTATGTTGATGCTGATGTTGCTTCTCTCTGAGACGCTGCTACCTTCTACACTGCTAACCCCTATACAACCATTCTAACCAGTTCATTGAGCCTTGAGAAGTTATAACAATATCTCCATGGGTCTTCCCTAGGCCTATGACATGCCTTATGTATCCAAGGATGATACACTCTTGTACATTTGTCTTCCACTAAGTGATGTGGTTCATATGGATTGAAACTTTTGATGCCGAAGGTGAATCTCTTAAATTCTTCCATCTCAGCCTCAACATGATTAAGATTATGGATCTCATAAAACTCGATCCGCAAAGGAAGAGAGGGCCAAGGTGCCTTCTTCTTCTTGTGTAGTCTTGCTGACAACCCTATTGAGATGTGGTATGCAACCTCTTGCATGACCAACTTTTCCATGGAAAACTTTGGTAAAACATGTCGAGCCTTCTCCATGTTGTACATCTATATGAAGGTGCCAAGGGGTGAGGCATACCAATCTACTATGTTAACCAATGCCTCCATCATTGCCTGTGACATGCAAGGTAGATCCTGCTCGAAGATCATCTTGTACACCGGGGTGATGAAGTGGTTTGATAGTTGTATTATAACTCCATGAAAGTTGCACTCAGAGAAAAGCCTGCAATAGGTGTGCACAGAGGTATCTGAAGATGTCCATGCCCAACCAAAGCCAGGGAATTGTTGATGGGCATAGATTTCATCAAGAATATAATAGGACATGAAGAGCTTTACTTGTTGACTTTTGGGTGGATGCTAGACATCTGTTGCTTGTCCCTTCAGCTGGATATCAAACATGTCAGACCAATTTAAAGGTCTTCCTTCATTTTCCACCTGATCCAACACAATCATCCACTGCAGGAAGGTTTCTGTAATCTCTTGGCCGTATAAGTGACATGCAAAGATGACCAAGAGCTGATAAGTCTTCCTTAGTATCCTTGTCTTGTAAACTTGGTTGGGTGTTTTCCTAAACTTAGATGGCTCTTTCACCCAACTCTTCAAGATCTCTCTTGAGTTTGCACTGTTGGTGGGCTTGGTGAAGGGTCCATTGATTGTGACCACTAACTTCGATAAGTGATACATCTCCTGAAAGTTCTCTATCTTGACGGTAGCAAGTTTTGTTCCATTAACATTGCTCAACACCATCATCTCTAGATCAATATTCAAGGAAATCCAGTGGATTATGTCTACGCATGGAAACACAAGATACCTGCATGCAACCCAGTACAAGCCAATCTTATGTATGTTGACATAGACTCTCCGGTCTTTCAAATTCTCCTCGAAGATGCTTGAAAACATGTCATTTATTTCCTGCCATTTGATCTTGATATCCTTGTCTATGAACAACTTAGTGTCTTCATATATGGGCAAGCTCATAAACACTTGCTCGATCACATCTCTAGTTGTGCTCTCAATGGTGTCCTTCGACCTTGGTCTCTTGGAAGCCATTGTACTTGTACTGTTGAGAGACTGACGAACACCTATGATACCTGGAGATAGAGAAACACTCATGGCAAGCAAACTATCAGTTGAAAACCAAACAAACTTGAGGACTGACATGAAACACACTTGGGTGACTGACTGGAAGATTTTCACAATTTTCACTTGGAGGCTGACTACTAGAATTGTGCAGAACATAGTTTGGAATGTCAGTGAGCTGACTAACTGCTGAAAATGCACATAGCACAGTCCATGTTTGCCTGCTGAGGACTGAAACTGTGCAATGTGTAGTTTTAATCAACATGACTGTAACTCGGAAAAATTGCATTACACAATTCTGGGGGCCAACCGAGGCACTGCCTCTAATAATTGCATAGAGCACACTCTTGGAGGTTAGTGTGAGGTAAGATATGCACAATTTCTAGGAGCAAGGTAAGGCCTTCCATCCAAAAAATGTGTAGTGCAAGCTGGGCAAGGCAAGGTACGGGCCAAGGTAGCCCAAACCCACCGACGAGCGACTGAAAATAGTAAGGACTGAATGTAAGTGCGAATATGGGTGCATACATGAGTGAATGAACATGCATGCAATCAATAAGTTTAGGATTCAGTAAAATGGAAAAAAAACCAAAGTGTGTGAAGCAAGTCATCGCAATGATGACCGTTAGTGAAGAAACAGTGTCATGCATGTGATAGCAAGGAGATGCAATGGAAAGCTTGAAATAATGCTTCTACAATCTAACATGCATTAAAACGAAAACAAGTCTTCAATGAAGCCAAACAAACAACACTCACACAAACCAAAATACAAAAAGCGATAGAAAAATAACAAAAGACATGAAAAGAGAACTTACCCAGAAAAAGTTGAGTTGATTATGTTAAAGGTTTCTAGATGCAATGGGGAATGCTAGAGCTCCAAGATCGAAGTGAAGAATGAGATCTAAAGTGTTGAATAAATAGTTTTGACAAGATAGAGGCTTCTAATGCACATGCTACAAATATAGGAAAACGCGACACTTGGCGGGAGGTTTCTGAAATAGCTTTTGCCTGTAACCCCTAGCTTCTAAAAATAGATCCCTAAAATATAGGGATGCTTTTCTATTTTTTGGGAAAAGTTGCCCATGCATGGAAGGAAAGATTGCACAATCCTTGAGGGAACTAGTCAACTTGGGAGCACATGTAATGGACTGCAAGCCCTGGAGTGACTTCTGTGTAGTTTCTGGGCTGAGTGGCTTTGGCTACCCCTCAAGTTTTGTGTAGTTTCTGGACTCAAGCCAAGGCTACCAGCTAGAATTGCACAAATTCTGAGAGCAAGCCTAGTGATGGTATGCCCTACGCAATTTTCAAGGGGAAGACAGTCTGCTTTCTCTACGCATTTATGGAGAGAAGCAGCCTTCCTTGATGCTCTGCGCAATTTTGGAGAGAAAGGTTGGTTTCCCTCTAGTTCTACGCAATTCTCCAAGTGAGCAGAAGAGCCAGTTGAAAACCAAGCTATGGGATATTAGCTTGCTGGTGAAAGGAAAACAAGTTTGTGAACATAAGATGATAAGCCAAAGAAACTCAACTGAAAGGATATGTACCTGGGCAGTGTAAAACATGCTGCTAAGGATGGCTGGTAGGGAGGCTCCAAAATGAATCTAAGGAAAAATTTTGGAGGATGGTTATAGCTGCTACAACATTGGCGACACACTGGTAAAACTCCGACACTCTGAATGGACCTTATTTCATGAAAAGCAAGTCTAGCTCCTTCGGAATTGTTCTTCGATTTTTAGATCATCGTGGTTTCCACACTAGATTGAGTGAAATATGTAGCACCTGCCATGTTCTTGATCAGTCAGCAAACATTCCCAATCATGTCAACTTATTTGTTTCAATTAGGGATGAGGGTTATATTGGTGCACAAGCAATATGATTGTCATAGTTTAAGTTTAATCTCTGGTGTTACTCCACTGTCAGCAGGCCTAGACAATACCCGGATAGAGTCACGCAGGAACACAAGGATCGCTCCGCTTCCAGTGAGCCTAGTCAATGCCCTGATGGAGTTACTTACATCACCTCTCTACACAGGAAGTCTTTCTCTTCTTTCAACTTATTCAATTTTTTCAATTTTTCATATTTTCATTTTTTTCATTTTCAAAGAACTATGCATAGGAACTTATTTATTTCAGAGGCGGAAGAGGGATCCCAACTTATTGAGAGAAGAAGAGGTTTTTCCTTCAGATAATTATCTTATATATACCTATAACATAACTTTTAAGGTTTTTCCCCTCACCTTACTCTACTTGACTAAGCTGACAAGGGTTAACCCAAAATAACCGACTAGAGTAGGTGGTACTAGTTAGAGCGCAAGTGTTGTGTTTTCACCAAGATTCAACATAACATATTTTCCATTGGTATATCATTGACTGAAGACAAAACGTTCTACATAAAGGGAGAGGAAAATAGATAACCAAGTGTTAGTAGTCGTGCTTGTCTTAAGAGTCGCACATGGTTTCATGTGAAACTAACCTATGGATGTAAATAAGAAAACAAAATAACAAATCAAATAGCAGAAGAAAATGTGTAAGAAAAGAAAGAAAGGAAACAGGAAAGCAAAAAAGCAAACAAAGTAAGAAAGAAAACATGCATGCAAGCAAACTAGACAAAAGAAAACACTACTCCTACTCCTAAGCTAACGATACATGGGTCTGCTCACGTGAAGTGATATTTCCAATGCAGCCACCGACACCTTGGTTGACCCATGTTGGTGAAGGCATGGTTTACAAAAAGGACAGTCAAGTGAACCAGAAAACATGAAAGATATAACAATGAAGACCAAAACACTCCGAGTTTTGACACGTCCACAGAAAAAAAAGAAAAATAAAAAAGAGTGAAAGTGCAAGACAAGCACTATGTGGACTTACCATGGTGTTGTGACTCATTGCATGCAAATGATAAGCATATGCACTCTCTTGAATATGACAGAAAATAAAACATGAGAAAAGGAGACAACTTACTTATTGCAAGTGTTCTTGTTCTGTATGATTCCTCCAATGCATGAGAAATGGGATCATGTGATTGAGGTGGAGGAAGTGCAATCTGTGTGTCAGATTGATCTTCAATGCATACAAATGATTGAGAAGGAACCTTAGGTATTTCAACAATTTATTGATTGAAAGTGAAACTAACCTCAAGACATCAAGGCCTTGACATAACCATTAGCTTTCGGTGAAGTGCCTCGATAACTTGTGGGGTTTCGACTTCATCGACAGATAGATCATCATAAACATGTGGCTTTGAAAGATCAACAATGATTGAATCAACATCATGATCGAATATAGGAGTAAAGAGATCACAATAGCTATGATTAGAAAAATCAATGAGTTTATCGACACCCTCATGATCTGATGAATCAAGTAGAGGGGTAGATGAGAAGAAAGAATGTTCACCCTCTGCATTTCTGGAAAAAGTAGATGAAAAATCGAGTGGATTTTCAATGAAAGATTTGTCCTCTCCATTGTCGAATGTTGGATTAACATTGAGTGTGTTCTATTAATGAGATGCATTCGTGGATCGATTTACACAAGGAAAATCAAATATATGTCAGGAAAAAGCAAACGAGGTGCAGAAAAAAGGAGGTCATCCTTCATTGCAGGTTTATGCTCAGATTCCCAGTCATACTCACTGTAAATAACAACATAGGTTTCTTGTGCAACATCAACTTTGTCGATGGCTTGATCCTCTTTCACAACAGGTGTGGAGTCCGGAATGGAAGAACACAAGACAGTACAATCGAAAGGATCAGTGGAACATGGAGACGAAGGTTGAGGTAAAGGGTGCATATGACAACCCATGGGCTTCCCAACCAATTCTGCACGTAAATTAAGAGTAGTGAGGGTGGGAGACTGTAACAACTGAATAGCCTTGTGTGCACGCTCTCCCACACCACTTTGTGGGGATGGGGCTATTTGATGAGGGGAAGGCATACAATCACTTGTGACAATGACTGTGTCTGCTTTTGATTGCGTAGCTCCATCACCGAAGTATGCTGAGTGGGGTTTGAGATTTTTATTTACTTTGAGATGGAGTGATTTGTGATAGACATACTCATATCTATCCATAAGATATTGGAATTTCATCAGAATTTTCGGAGTTTCAAAAGAGAGTCGACGAAAGCATTGCCAAAAATCCATTAGCTATTCATGCAAGGCCTTCCATTTTTTTAACATTTTCTTATCAAGTGCTTTAGGATCAAAATGCTGAAAAACATAATTTATTAGATCGCTGAGCTTCTTGAATGAGTGCACGTAATTCGGAGGCAGGTCGCGGCACCATAGCAACGGGTATTCACAAAGTGTGTGTGCAAGAAATATACCGACCTCTACTTCATTAAGACCTTCCACATTCTCCATGAATGCATGGAAGTCATCTAAGTGCTTAGGCCAGACCACTTCTCCTTCACCATCATAGGCGAGTTTAGACAATTCATCAAAGAACTCCCTCTCGAATTCAAAGGGATGTCCATTGGACAAACATTGAAAAGGGTTAACTATATCAATATCCATGATAGGTGTGTGAAGATTCAAAACAAGATGTGAGGACTCAACTTCTCATTTGGCCCTCCTTCTAGTGCCAAAAATGTTGACGGTGATGGACCTGCTTACATGTAAGGGGATATCCCTGGTAAGAATTACCAACTAGACCACATACCGTTTGGAGTAGGAGTCCCAATAGTGCGTAGTACAGTATCACCTTGACTATGGTTGCGCGTAGAGGTAAGTAAGATGTCCTTGTTGAAAGCAAGGGTGTGACCTTGTAGCAAGTCAAAGAAGGTGCATGAAAGGATCTAACACATGAAAGGGGAGAGAAGTGCACCCCTTAGAAGCTTGTGATAGCACACAATGATCTGGATTTAAATAGGAACGCAACAAATTACATATATAACCATAAATACAAAGATGCAGTAAAAAAACACTTTATTTCATTAACATCAAATACTGAAATATGCTTACAAATAGAATGGAAATAAGACTAGCTCGGGCAATGGTAGCTTATCTCTGAGAAGATATGTGGTGGATACATGCGTGTGAACTATGTTACAATGAGGCTTAAAGGCCTATTTATTATTGAGAAACAATGGAAAACCTTAAACCTCCAAAAACCTAACCCTAGGAGATGAAGTGCCAAAATTGTGGGCCTCGTTTAGGTAAATTGGTACATCAACTTCCCTGGGTCATAGCTTTGGCATATGATCTTCGTTTGGCTATCATAATACCCGATTTCGAAGATCTCAAATAGAAGGGTGAAAACAAATTAGTAAGTTGATTTATCGTGTTTCCGGTCCCTCCATTTTCCCTAAAAACACCGTTTAGGGCCTCAAAACGGCTCTAAAAGTTCAGGACCCGAAAAACTACCAAAAATAGTAAATTGTGCTACAATTAAGGAAACCGAAAAACTGAAAGAGACAATGTTAGGGGTCCAAGTGGAATAGGCAGGTGGCCACCAATATACACCTAGATCATTCCTCCCCCTTTATGAAGCAATGGTCCCCATTGCACTGAGTTAGTCCATGAGATGAGGAAACCTCTGCTGAACTTGGTCCCTAGTGAGCCACTTTCCCTGGTGAAGGAGTTGGCCTGCTTTGACAACTCAATATAGCTGGATTCTTTGCTATTAGGTATTCTTGATCTATGTGTCCATGATCTAATTAGTTGTGGCTTGTTCCATGCAATCTAGATTTAACTCTGTAGGTATGAGTTGTTCTGCAATGTCTGATGTGTCTAGCAATGGTGGGAAGTATGGTCGAAGGCGGTCCACATTGAACACTGGGTGTAGGCCAAGGAATGGGGGAATGTTGAGCTCAAATGCATTGTCTCCCACCACCCTGGTAATGGTGTAAGTACCATACTGACTGGTGTAAGTTTTCGATAGGCTTTGGTAAGGCGTTCCTTTTGCAAATGCAACCAGACTTTGTTGTCCACCTAAAACTTGTGTGGCACCCGATGTTGAACATCGCTACTTGTACTTGGAATTTGATTTCTCCAGAATGTTGTGGACCTGCTGGTGGATATGTTGGATGTGCTCAATGAAGTAGTTTTCCTTATCGGTTTCGGATTAGACATGAGCCAAATCTGCATGACTAGTTGCAAATGGCATGGCCACACCATTGGGACATAGTGGTTGGAATCCCAAGCCCACTTAGAAAGGGTTGTGGCCAGTCGAGCTGTGGAGAGCCCAGTTATGGCTGTGCTGAACATAGGGGAGGCTCTCATCCCTTGTGAATCGATGCTTTGAGTTGTACATCCATAGAATGTGTACGATCATCCTATTAATAACCTATGTCTAGCTATCAATTTGGGGATGGAAAGCTATGGACTTAGTGAGCTTGGTGTTCAACATCAACCAGAGACTGGACCAAAATGTACTAAGGAACCTGTTGTCCAGATTTGAGATGATAGACTGTGGGATCCCAAAGTGTACCCACACTCGTTCAAAGAAGAGTTTAGCAGTGGCTTCTGCTACGATATTCTTCTTGCAGGCCACCATAATGGCCATCTTAGAGAATCTGTCGATGAATACAAAAACATAATCATTTCCATGCTTAGTAGAAGGAAGGTATGACATGTAATCCATAGAGATGGATTCCTAAGGTCGACTAGCAATAGGCAACGGAGTATAGATGCCTTGCTTCTTGATGGTCAGTTTGGTAATGACGCAGGAAGTGCAGGATCTGATGTACTTCCCAACATCCTATCGACGATTCGGCCAATAGAAATACTTCTACAGTACTGGCACCGTTTTCTTGACCCTTAAATGCCCAGTGGCCTGAGTGTAGTGGACTTCCAAAATCATCATGGTACATTCTCTGGAAGGAACACAAAGGTGTCCCAAGAAGTTGTCCCAGGTGGCATAATAGGGCATCCTAGAGTTGAAAATATGGAACTTGCTAACCCTCCAAGAGTGTCTGGTATGTGTGGCTGAATTCTGGGTCGCTTTTGTAGAGAAGTGGCCAATCAGAAGTCTCATGCCCACAAGAGTTGAGCACAGTGGTTAACGCCATGATCAGTGATCGGTTGAGGCAATCTGCAAGATTATTGGTGTTGCCCTTCTTATACTTGATATTCAAATGGAACTCTTGCATGTATGTGGACCACTTCTGATGGTGATAATTCTGCAACTTCCCTTACATCTGTATGAACTATAGGGGCTAGTGGTATGTGTGGATGATTTTTTCCTTCCCCAAAATGTAATGCATCCATTGTTAGTAGGCCTGCATAATGGAATAGATCTCTTTGTCATAAGTGGGATACTTCCGAACTATGTCTGAAAGTCTCACACTGTGATATGCCACTGGATGCCCCTGTTGAGTAAGGACTACCCGAATAGCATAGTCATAGGCATCTGTCTCAATCTCATATGGTTGTTGCAAGTCTGGTAATGTGAGCACTAGTGTAGAGTAGAGGCGTTGTTTCAACTCTATGAATGCCTTCTATTGAGATTCAGACCAAAGGAATTTTTCTTTTTCTCCTGCCTTGGTGACTTGACTCAAGGGCAGAGTGATATGAAAGAATCCCAACAAGAACTTGCAGTAGAAATTGGCAAGACCTAAAAAGCCAGGAAGCTCTGTTAAAGTGGTTGGAGTTGGCCAATCCCGGATGACTAGGATCTTCGCTGGATCCACATGCACCCCCTGCTCATCAATAATGTATCCCAGATACTAAACCTAGGTCATGCCAAAAGTGCATTTCTCCAAATTGGCACATAGCTTGTGTTGTCGCTGTGTTTGGAGAACTTGTTAGATGTGGTGGAGGTGCTCTTCCCAACTCTCACTGAAGATTAGGATGTCATCCAAGTATACCACTACAAATGAGTCGGTGAATGGCTGCAAGATGTCATCCATCAGCCTCATGAAGGTTGCACGAGCATTCATCAACCTAAAAGGCATAACCAACCATTTGAAAAGGCCCTCCTTGAATTTGAAGGCAGTCTTCCATACATCGGAGGGTTCGATTGGTACTTGGTGATATCCTGACTTCAAGTCGATCTTGATGAAATATTTTTCTTCATTTAGTTTGATCCAGGCGGATGTTGGTGGCCACCCACCTATCCCACTTGGACCCCCAAAACTGTCTCTTTCAGCTTTTCATTTTCCTAAATTGTAGCACAGTTTACAATTTTTAGTAGTTTTTTGGGTTTTGAACTTCTGGAGCCATTTTGAGGCCCTAAATGACGTTTTTTTCGGAAAATTGGGAGTAACATGGCCCTATGGATCATTTTTTCTCTTCCCAGAGTTGTAGTTCTTGGATAGATCTTTCTAACAAGATACTGTGTGCATCAAACGGAGATCGTATGCCAAATTTATGACCCTGGGAAGTTGATGTACCAATTTATCGAAACGGGGGCCACAGTTTACGTGATGATGGACAACTTTGCACAGATCCTTCAGTGGCTACCTAGGGGCGATGCATCGGCTTCCAACAGCTACTCTGGAAATGCCACACCATTTAAGGTACAAGTTAATTTTGAAATCCCCATATTCGAGGGTTAGATAAATGCAGAATTTGTCGATAAATGGTTAAATCTGCTAGAGGGTTATTTTTTTATTCATGATTTTTCCAGTCAGGAAAAGATTATTTTTTCTCTTCTCAATGCAGCCCCCTACATCAAGCACTGGTGGGAAACCTACTGTGAGCAGAAGGACGAAAATACGGGCTCACTATTTTCAGCTGCACCCACTTGGAATTCATTCCGGGACGCCATCAAGGAGAAGTACTACCCTGTCAAAAGCAATGAGGACAAATACATAAAGTGGACCACACTACGATAGGGAAGGGACCAAGATGTGCTGAAGTTCACAAACATTTTTCATACCCTTCACACATAGTTGGGTATCAAGGACTCTGAGATACATTTGGTACTCAAATAGCGCGGCTGCCTACACAGATACATCTAGGAAGAGATGGAGTTCCTGAACATCTCCTCGCTCGACACTGTGCACTGACACGCTGTCAAAATCAAGAAGAAGTTCAAACAAAAGAAGCAGGACTTTGGATCTGTGAATTCAAAGCAAGGGAAAGGCTTCCCCAAATCGCAGAACCAAGGACAAAGCCAAGACGAGGCAACACAAGACAACCCGTTGAAGCCACAAGAAAAGAACAACACTACAAAGTTGAAGAAGGACACAAGAAAGTGGTGTGAGTTTCATAAGAGCCCCACTCATAACACAAGTGAGTGTTGGACCAAGTAGTCATTGGTGGTCAAGTTGAAGGCTTCCGAATTAGATGCATGTTACGACCCTGAGTCAAAATCCGACAAGGGGAATGGCAAAGGAAAACAGATCATTGATGTGGAGCCTAGCGCCACTGTTGCCACCGCCAAGATCTAGAAGATTGAGCCTAAAGATCTAGAGGAAGGGGAGCATCTTTTCCACTCACAAATGTGGGTGAAGGGTTCACCGCTGCAATTCATTGTTGATAGTGGGAGCCAAAAGAACCTCATTTCAGCAGAGGTCTTAAAGTGGCTGGGACTACCAACCATACCACACTTGCAACCATATAGCATGGGTGGCTTCACCAAGGACGAGATCTCCGAGTCCGCCAGCAGTGTCACCTTCCCTACAGCATCAAACCCTTCACAGATGAGGTATTGTGTGATGTTGGACCTTTGGATGTTTGTGATGTATTATTGGTCCAACAATACTTGTGGAGGCCACATGTTGTTTATGAGTTTGTTGAAGGCCCCGAAAATCGGGTCTACAACAAGGGGGATACCCGCCCGGTCTGGACCTTGGTTGGCAGCTCCTTATTCGTTTGGTATAGCGGGTCCGGCTGGGGATATGGGACCAGTTTCCCAGTTCAGTGTGTGTGTGTGTGAGAAAGATGGGTATTTCTGTTCAAAATGGAATACTTCTATCCTAATTCTAATAATGCTATGCTATTCTATTCTATTCTAAAAAAAAAAAAAAAAAAAAAAAAAATCAAAATTTATGCTAACCCGAGGTGTGATTTTTCTTCTATGCGATCTAAAAAGATTTCAAACAATAATTGGTAATAAAGATCATTCAACTATTATAAGAAAATAATTCAATAAAGATGAACTACTTCGTATAAGAAGTTAGTCGAAACAGTTGTGAAAACCTATTGCATAAATGAGCTATTCATACACTAAGCATAAATAAATAGTTATCACTGTACAAAAGTGCCAAATGATAACTCAGGCATCCACGCTATAATATATAAACAACTGAAAACTGAACATCACTTTAACGCATAAGCAAAAATGGTTAAGAGATAAAAGTACCATTTATAACTAGTCCTACTCATGAGCTTCAAGCGACAATTGATTTATATTTCCTTGATTAACATCCGCTAAGAGTACAGAAGTGCAACATCAGTAGCAGATATCAAATGCAATTACCAATAAACCTTGTTCCATTCATTCATCAAAACCTCCTCGGAGGGTGCAAAAGTGCATGTTCTGAGGACAAGTTTTTGATAAATTTCTGGACCCTTCTCTAAATGCATGAGAAGGGTTTAAATACTACTAACTAAATAACTTATTTACAGAAATTCAGGATTCGGTTTAAATGACCATCTTTTTTCTAAGCAAAACTATTTCTAAAATTAAATCTAATATCTAACTATTTCTATATTTGCTCCTTAACGTCGCAAGCATTCAGTATTTGTCTGAGTAGAGTCGGCTGACTATCATCCGCCTTTGGTTGAGTTAAGCAAACAAGATCGGCAAGAGTTGGCACTATCTTCTCAGTAAAATAGATGATATACTTGAGAGTCATCCAATGACTATGTGGCTTTACCATGTATGCCTGGTAATAATCCCATTTCAACTTGGTTAACCCTTGGATTGCTTCTCCTTTTTCTTTAGCTTTTTGTTTCCAGTTTGTTTCTATCGTTTCTTTCTTGCAATTTTCGGGGCTTGCAGGTGACTGAGTAATTAGAAGCCTTCCTTTTCGATCAAGTTATCTTAGCGAAGTGCTAATCGCATATCGGAAACTGCCTCCGTTCCTTAATCCGAGCTTCCCTGATGCGTTTTTCGCCTTTTGTGCCTTTTTCTCTTATCGGGTATAAAGCTCAAAATTTGTAAAAATAGTGATTCTGTGAGCTCTTGACCCTGAGCATTAAACTGTATGTTTCTGGTATCAACATCGTTCAGTATCCATTCAACCATGGTTGTATATGAGAGATCCGTGATGGATGCCTCAGAAGAGTTCTGCGGCTCTTTCTCTTCCTTAAGTAGATTAGGTGTGCCTTCCCAAATGGACATTGGAGTACTTCTTTTCCTCCTCATAGTTTCCTGCATACTACCTTGTATAATGCTTTGTCCTTCGTTCCTGCAGTTTACAAATGAGGTGGAAGTAATGATAAAAATAATTACAAGAAAACTTTAAATGTGGAATATATGCAAAAACACGCCACCTTATGTGAACTAGTTCTTTGAAAAACACAACACCATACTTCATTAACAACTGGCAACAATTCATTAATTCGCATTAAAGTGCATGACCAGTTCTTGGCCTAAAAAAGTTTTCTCGAATAATGAGCCAAAACCAACTGCGATGGAGAGGTCTTGCGATTTTCTTTGCGATATCGCAGATCGCTGCATCGCATTACCGCAATCTCATCATGCCATTCTATCGCAAGGTTGCTTGGTCGCAATATCGCAATATCGCAAGATCGCAGATCGCTTAATCATTATAATCATTCTGTGTAATTTATGCGATTTTTTGCGATGTGCGATATGCGATATCGCATATCGGCGATTTTAAGGTTTTTCAATGTGAGTGCTCATTAATGCATGCGATGTGATGGAGTTTCGTGTCGCAATCTTGCATTTTTTATCATTTTATCTCATTAGAAGGTACCCTATCATTCTTTGCGCGATGCGATATCTCTTAAGGAGTGAATTTACTTTCTTCATCATGAAACTTAAGCTTTTTAGATTCTTCAAAGGTATTTTCCTAAGTCCATGATGTTGTAATTTCCATCTAAAAGGAAATATAAACACTAATTGATTTTTTTTTATTTTTTACTAAGGGTCCCCACTTATTTAGTATTAGCAATAACACTTCATAAGGAGGGGGGTTGTTGGTGGCCACAACAATTGGTGATTCACTTGGAAGAACCAGTTATCTCTGTGTTTCTATTAAATTTTCTAAACTTCCAAAAAAAAAAAAAAAAATAGAAAATTAAACTTTATTATGGAAAGATAAAGTACATTATGCTCTAACCTGTCAATGACATTTTGTTTCAGCTATTTTCAACTTTTATTATTTGCTCCCTCAAGTTAGTCCTTGTATTTACATCAGTCATTACTTGGTCTGTAAAGATAAAACAGAGTCTTCTCTGTAAACCAGTTTTAAATATGCTCATTTGTCGTAGGTAGAGCCTCTACTTCCAGCAGGTGTTTATAGCCTCGACAGGGTTACCTGTTACCAAACAATGATCCTGCATCCTACTTAAAGAAACCTACAACTCTCAAAGAAGAATCCACATCCACACTTATTGCTTTGTTTTTTTTTTACTCTTAAAGAACAATGTCTTGGTTTGATAGCCAATTTATGACACAGTCATTCACTCGATTTATAACTTTGTTGAACAAGCTGGCTCGTGATGAGACCCCTTGCCTCTTGATTGTAACAATCTTGATTCATTGCCTTGTTGTGGTATGCAGTATTTGGCAAAGTCAGCAAGTTATAATATCTGTGATTATGATAAGTCGGCTCGTGATGAGACCTCTCATTCTTCAAGATGAAGTGTATCCTTGGATTGTTCCTCTGAAAGTTGTGATTTCCTTAGTAGGTAGGAAGTCATTGTTTCCTTAAGACAGCTCTGGACGACAATAGTAGAGTTTTTGGAAGGAGTTGTTCTACAAAGAATCTTTATTTTGTTATTGATACCTTTCATTGCACTGACATAAAACAATTTCTTCACTAAAGGTTGTTTTCATCAAACTTTATCAAGTTGAAACTAGTGTCATATCTAGGGTAGAGTCTTTAACTGTATCTTTCAATAATAAAGATCAATTTTCCAAAATATTTGCCATTTATACAAGCGAAAAATCAAAATCTGAAAGAGAGTTGGTGTCTTTTTCGTAAATGCCTAATGTAACCATTCACAACTGGTTTTATTATGAAAAGAAAAACTATTACTCTACAAAAAATAGAAGAATAATCTTCTATGGAAAATATTTCTTTAGAATTTGTCCGTTGACAGGCAAAGAGTCTCTTTTACCTGCTAAATCCTGTAACACAAATGTTGATGGACCTATGACTTCTACAATTTGAAAAGGACTAAGCCACATTCTTTGAAATTTTGTATGTTTCCCCTTTTCTTCATGAGCCTTGTCCCATTCTAAAACTAAGTCTCTCATCTGGAAATCTTTTCTGGTCATTATGTTTGAATCAAAAGAGGATTTTACTAGTGCTTGATGATGAGCATGCGTTTTCTTAGCTTGTTCTCATTGTTCTTTTAATTTGATTACTTCCATTTGTCTTAGGTGTAATGAGGAATTTGGTACTTCATCAATGTATTGAACTAGAAACAAAGAGGGAATTTCTAAATGAGTCGGAAGAACCACTTCTTTCCCATAAACTAAATTAAAGGGAGAAGTGCCGATGGAAGCTTTTCTTGTTATTCAGTCTGCCCACAAAGCATACATTAAAGATTTATGCCAATTTTTATGATTTTGGTCTACTGTTCTTTTGATAATCCTGATTAGGTTTTTATTTGTAGACTCAGCTAACCCATTGCCCTATGGGTAATAATTGGCCAAATATTTAAGTTTCAATCCTCTTTTAAGTGCAAATTCAGTCATTGCATTTCCAGAAAAGTATGATGCATTATCAAACATTAAAGCGGAAGGCAATCCAAACCTGGTGATTATAAATTGATCTATGAACTCAATGATATTTTCAGCTTAGCCGTCTTGATGGAAACTGCTTCTAACCACTTAGTAAAATAATCTGTTGCTGTAAGGATATATCTATGCTACTTAGAAGAGTGAGGAACGATCTCACCTATTATGTCCAATCCCCACTGACTAAAAGGTTGCTCAATGTTAACTGGTTGTAGTGGTAAGGATGGCTTCTTTTGTCTCCCAGCAATAGTTTGGCAGACTTGACATTTCCTCACGTAACTGTGCGAGTCTTTGAATAGCGTGGGCCAGTAATACCCTGCACGCAAGATTTTATGTGCAGTAGCATCTCCAGCATAGTGTCTGCCTACTTGCCCATCGTGGAGTCCCTGCAAAACTTTTTCAGCTTCAGATTTCTCAAGACATCTAAGGAGAACATAATCATAATTTATTCTAAAAAGAATATCATTTATGAGCTGATATTGTTTGGCTTTCAACCTTAGAGCTCTTTTCTTAGTATGATCGACGGTGAAGGAGCATAACCCGTTCTAAAAATAATAAATGATATCAGCGTATAATGACCCTGCATCGTTAGGCTTACCTCGCACATTTGTACCTCTACAGATGGAATTTCAGAAATTTGCGATGCTCCAGCCAGCATTTTGCAAAAGCCTTGACCTCTTACAATGTTTGCTGGTTTAATTTCTATGTAATATTCTTGTAAGGTGGTAACCCAATTGGCCCTCTTCTCAGCCACATCCTTTTGTACTAGGAGATTCCTTACCGTTGGAAACAGTACTATAATTTTAGTATGGGTTTTGAGTAGAAAAGGTCTGAAGTATTTGATTGCTTTGAAAACAGCATAAGCCTATTTCTCCACATCTGAATAATTTAATTTAGCACCCTATAAATTTGAACTGAAAAAAGCAATTGGGGCTTCCGCCTTTTCTTGATTCGTTTGAGTGAGTATCGTAGCATATGACCTATCTGAGGCAAATGTATATAAAATAAAAGGCTCTGAAAAATTCAGAGTTGCTAAATATGGAGCATTAATAATAGCTTGTTTGATCAGGTTGAATGCTTCATGTTCATCTTGGCCCCATTTAAAATTTGAGTTCTTTTTTATCATGGCTTGTAAAGGAGACACGATTCGTGAAAAATCTAGAACAAATCTCTTTAAAAAGTTGATCTAACCAAGGAAAGATTGCATTGCTTTTTTGTTATGAGGTAGGGATATTTCAGAAATTTCTTTGATTCTGTCGGAATCAATGTGAATTCTAGATTTTGACACTATGAATCCTAGAAGTTTCCCTTCACTTAATGTGAAAAAATATTTCTTTGGGTTAAGTGAAATTCCATACCTTAAACATTGTTGGAAGATTTGTTTCAAGTCTTTGAGATGGTTTCTTAGTTTCTTGGAATACACGGTTATATCATCCAAATAAATTACTATAGATTTATTGACTAAACCTTTAAATGTGATGTTCGTGGCTCTCTGAAATGTGGCACCAGCATTAATCAAACCAAATGGCATCTTTCGATATGCATATGTGCCCCATTTAGTTCTAAATGTGGTTTTCAATTGATCATCAGGATGTACCAACACTTGGTTGTATCCTGAAAATCCATCCAAGAAAGACATTAATTCTGAGCCTGCCACTGCCTGCAATATCTGCTCCATAGGTGGTAAGGGAAAATTGTCTTTTTGACAAGCCTTGTTAAGATTTCGAAAGTCAATGCAAATTCTAATATCTCCATTTTTCTTTTTAATAGGTACCATATTGGAGACCCATTTAGAATGTCTGACGGGAAAGATTATCTTGGCTTTCAACAGCGTATTGAGTTTGGTTTTTATCTGATTTTCTAAATTGGGATGGATCTTTCTCAATTTTTGTTGGACAGGTTTTTCATTATCAGTCATTGGGATAGTATGTTGGATGATGGAAGTGTCGTATGTTTTCAGTTCATCATAGTTCCAAGCAAAAACGTTTTTGTATTGTCTCAAAAGACAAATATACGCTAGTTTTTCTTTAGGGGCTAGGCCAAGGCCTAGATTTATGTTTTGTGGTTTGGCATCGGTTCCTAGGTTTACTAATTCGAAATTCAAAGTTGAACTTTGGAGCTTTGAATTGGTAGACCTTTTAAACCGATCTTTCAAAGCGTACAGATCTTCTAACTTGACCACTGACTTAGGTATAGCATTGTTAGTGCTATCTTGTTGCAATTGTCGATCATGTTGGTCTTCGATTGGAGTAGGATCCTTCAGATGTAAGGAAATTTATGATATCAGGATCGTCATTGAATATCCTCCAATTTGTGATGTTGTCAGGACTAGAAGGTCTAAAGATTAATTTTAATAAGAATCTATCTGGACTAAAATCTTCTGAAGGAATGAGCTTAGAAGCTACGTTAGCTAAAAGGTTAGCGCTTGCATTCTGGAGTTTGGGAATTGATGAAATATTGAATGCTATAAAGTGCTCAGTCGGATCTTGAACTAAAGATTGATAGTGTTTTAAATGACCTAATAAGCTATGTATAGTATTCTGTACCTGTCTGACTACAATTTCAGAATCTCCGAAGACTTGGAGGTACTTGATGTCTAACCCAATTTCTTTGTACAACCCTTGGACTAAAGCCTCATATTCTGTTGTATTGTTGGTACAATCAAATTCGAGCCTGCATGTTAACATGATTTTATCTCCTTCTGGACTAATTAGCACGCATCCTGCTCTTGCTCCTTCGTTAGATTTAGAACCATCAAAAAATAATTTCCAAAACAAAGATTTATTTACAGGTCTATATAAAAAATTGATACATTTTGAACTATCCGTTTGAGAAAAAATTTTGACTTGGGACAAACAGAATGTTCTAAATAAGGTGACGTATGAGCATTAAAATTGTCGAGGAAAGAATCTACCGAGTAATTGCCAATTATGCTACTGTTATATGCTATTGGTTCATTTTCCCCCTCTAATTCCGTTACTATGTACTTCTGATGTAATTCTCGTTCAACTTTTATTTGATATGGCTTACCATTGTAAGGCAGCCACATGTGCGACCAGTCAGTTGCGAAGTATCCATGCAATTTTTCTAACCAATCCCTGCTAAGAATTAAACCATAAAATTCAGGGATATCAGCGACTAAAATCTCAATAGCTTGACATACCTTTGGGTTGGATGACAGCCTTATGGTTACTTGATTTAGTTCGCCAATGACTTCGACTTGCGATCGATCTAACTGAACTATGCGAACAGCGGATTTCTGTGGTTGAATGTTTAATTTGGTGCATATGGACTTTGGTAAAATATTCGATGAAGCACTAGAATCCACTAAACAATTATGTACATGTTTGTTAAAAATTTCATAAGTAAGGAGAAACGGGGGAGTATGAGATCTCGATCTTCCTCCAATTAAAGCGATGTCGTTTGGATCAATCTTGTTAGTCGTATTAGTTGGAGGTCTTCCCATGTTCTGGGAAGCTTGAGAAATTACAGCGGCAGGCAAAGGTGCAATTGGCACAGCATGTAATTCTTTCAACATTATCTTTTGTTGATGCTTTAACTTGCTCAATTCGTAAAGAGTTATGTTGGCCCTAGTCGTTTTCATGTCTTCTATAATATTGTACTCCATTTCATCTGAAACAATCAGTGTTTTAGATGGATTTGATGAATCTGTTTGGACTGGGCTAGTTTGAGTCGCTTTAGATGTCGTTTTCTTTGTTGTGACTTTATCCTTTGTTGCAAAGCTTGCGCTCTTTGGTTTGGGGTAGTTTGGGGAGGATCAAGCTGATTTCTACTTCGTTTGTTAACTGGGAATACTTCTTGATCTTCTTCTTGTGGGAGGATGAAATCCCACATTCCTTGTAATTCTACAACTTCTTCATCATCGGTTTGCACTTCAGTGGCAATTTCTTCTTCCTCTTCCTCGGATTCAGTACTTGTAATAGCATTGGGTGGCCTTGAATCCGTTGACGGGCCTCTTTTAAAAGCTCTGTAGGGCCTTTTTGAAGAAGTTTATGCTACTTTCTTTTTTATGTCGACCATTTCATTGGACATGGTCTTCAGGACCTTTTGCAATCCCTCCAAATCAAATGGATATTTTACTTATTTATTCTTGGACTCTTCTTTGAAGGTGACCTTCTTAGATTTCTGTTCCTCTATCACATATTTCTTCTCTAGGGCTATTATACGTTTCTCTACTGCTATGGCTTCTTTCATGTTTTCAGATAAGGTTTTTTTATTAGCCCTGTCCTCGAAGATTGCTATGATTGATGGTAAAGCAATGATATACCATTCACATCATACTTCTTCACTGGGCTGGTAAGCAATAGGAATTTGTAAGGAGAGCTTCAGCGTAAATCACATAAGAAAGTTTTTTTTTTTTTTTTTGCCAACGCGTTTCGAACCCACCAATGTGGTTCATCATCAGGACAAGTTGAAAGTACAGATCCAGCCCAGTGTGTTAAATAGTATAAGCAGAGACTCCAACGGCTAAAACTCTCTAACGGCTACTAGGTCATTCAAGAACCCAGTCAAACTACCTCGAATTAATTTAATATTAAAATATTATTATCTTCAGTGCTGGGTTAACCAGGTGAATAGTAAATCAAATCAAAGGTTAAAATTCATAAATTTAATTTCAAATATTACCCCTTAATACGTAAAAATCTAAACTAAAAATATGTCAATATTTATTTAATTAATTCTTTAAATCTACCCTCAATGCATATGTATATTCCACTGCTTTAATTATTATACCTAATTTTGTAGAAGCCCTATTTATTATTGTTATCTTAATTGTAATTACTCTTACTTATAATTAATTTATAATTAGTTTAATAGAAGCGGGTTGAATTCAGTCAATTGAAATTAGTTTATTTATTAAAATAATAATGCATTATGTATAAGTTAATTATAAAGATTGTATGTGTAAATTAATAATATATAATGCTATAAAAGTAATTAATTAATTAATGACCTAAATAAAATTGTGAGGGGTTATATGTATTAATTTTATAGAAAATAGGATAAATTGGGTTAATTACAAATTAATTTGATATTATATATAAATGAAGTATTAATGTCCTATTTATAAAAATAATAATATAT